>PVJI01014383.1:0-44319 GCA_004026765.1 Micronycteris hirsuta
TTTATTCTGAACTCCATGAAATGTGATGATTTTTCATCCTCAGATAAGTGATCAGAGTATATACTATTTGAATGCCAAAAGTCATTTTTCTGTTCATCCATCCATCCATCCAATATTTGCTAAGTCCCCACTATAATTACTATAATAATATTGATGGCAGCTATAATAATGATGGTTGTTAATTCAGTGGGCACGTTCTAAAAGACAGGTTGTGTGCTAACCACTTCACATGCAACATCGGTTTAATTCTCAGAAACAATTCTATAAAGTAGATGTCAATAGACCCAATTCACAGAAGCAAAAAATGAAGCACAGAGAGGTTAGATCACTGGCCTAAGAATTCACAGCCTACTATAAATTAAGTATAGCCAGATATTCTCTGTTGTTCCTCCACCAAGGGGTGGAGTTTATTTTTCCATTCTCCTAAATCTAGGCTACACTAATGACTTGCTTTGACTAACAGAATATGCCAGAAGCGTTGTGCAAGCCCCAAGCGCAGGTCTCAAGAGCCCTGGCAGCTTCTGTCTTTGCTGACTTGGATGCTGACCCAAGGCCTCCATAAAGGAGCAGGTCTCACCCACAGGAAGATGAGAGGCCAGCTGAGGCCACCCAGCCGACAGCCAGCACCAGCTACCATGCGTGTGAGGGAGGCGGCCTGGACCTTCCAGCCCTGCTAACCCTCCTGCTGAGGGAGCCCAGGTGTAACCAGCGGTGGAACTGAGACAGGATAGTAAGAAGCTAGGAAAATTCCTTGGTGAGCAGGACAAGGAAACAGAGACAGACAGCTGAATGCAATGACCAAGCAATTTATGGCCAGGTGCAGATGGTCACCAGGGCGGAAGTCCCCCAGTGCCTGGCGGGGGTGGGGGCAAACCTGGGAAAACAAGGACCTTACCCCCAGGGTAACCTTTCCTCCCTGGAGATGACATCAAGGCCTCAGTTGTGTTTCAGCTCCAGGCCCAGAAAAGCAGCAAAACCAGGTGGGGAAGCCAGGACCAACTGCAATGACTAAAGACCCCCTGTCCTGTCACTGACCGATCAGGGGAGACCCTGACCCTGGAAGAGCACAGCTGGAGAACTGATGAATACGCCACTGAAACCCTCCCCTGGGAGCTGGTCTCGAGCCAATGTCTTGCAATACAGTCTTTCTAACAAGCCAGGCCTGATCCCTGCTTGAGTTGTCTGATCCCGGCCTTAAACACCAAAAGCGCCAGGCGACCTCTATGGCCACCGACCCCACAGGTAACGCCAGCACCAACGAGTAACAGTGAGTCAGCACAGCCGACTATGCTATTCATTCAGATTTTATTGACATAGATTCAATCCAAATCTGTAATAACCTAATAACAATAATAATCACTCAGAAACCCTCAGCAATAACATAACCCCAGAACACTGGGGCATAACAGACCCAAGTCCCGAGAGTCCCAGTGAGGCCCGGGTCTGGGAGGCACCTTGGCGTCGGGCGAGGCAGCGTCAGAGGGACGGCTGCAGCAGACCTCCCTCTCCGCAGGCGGCGCGTGCAGGAGGCCTCAAGATGGCTCGCCCTCCGGAAGCCTAGTCCATATTCTGAAGTCCTGGGCTTTTATGCTTCTTTTGGCTGAAAAGTCATGTTGTTTTTGCACAGTCTCTTGCAAACCTGGATTTCTTCATTTCGATAAACACGTGTGGTTTTCCTCAGTCCCGAGAGGCACACACTGTTTGCTCGCGGAGAGGGCGGCGCTGCCCCCGATAAGCGCAAGTGTCCCAGGCTGCCCTGCGCGCGCTGCGGGGCTGCGTAAACCCTCTGCGCTATTGCCCTGCTGCACGTGCTCTAGGCACGGCTCAGGTCCGGCGCTCCACAGACCTCCCCTGAGATTCCCACCTGCAGGAGGGAGATGAAGCCTCAAGGCGAAGGACTCAGCGTGTGCACTCTCCCTCTGGGGAGCAGCCCACACCATTTCCTTTCATCTCTTCTTCCCCCACTTCTTTCTTCACAGGCACTCGTCTCCCAAACTCGAAGGCAGCGGGCGGCAGTAGCTCATCCCAGGCTAATCCCCCAAAACTGTCCCCCAAAGCCCCCTTTTCTCTGATTTCCCAGTGAGCGAAGGCAGCCCAGCGTAGGCTCTCCTGTTGCTTCTTCTATGCTGAGCCCTTCCTTGTTTCACTGTCCCCAGCTTTCATAAATATTCCCTTACAGTCACCTGGACTTGTGTTGTGAAACCTTTCCTACACGAAGTCAAGAACCCACACACTACAGCGGGCCCTAGGCAGACCCGCTCAGGGCCAGGCCCCCGTGCAGTAACATAATTACCCAGCTAACCCCCAGAATCATGAAAGATAATCGTTGTTTTAAGCTGCTGTGTTTGGGGGTTGTTTGTCACACAGCCAAGGCTAACTGAGACACATTGTAAGAGGCCAACCCAGGTCACCCAGTTCCAGAATCTGGGCCTCTCAGGCAGAGATTTGGCCACAGGGCTCAAGAGGACACAGCCCCCGAGTGTGGGGAACCCCAGGGAACAGACTCTCCAACAAAGACCCTGCGGACCCGTGAGAAGGGAGGTGTGTCCCAGCGGGTGGGTTCCAGGGCTTTGATCTCTGTTTCGCTCACACAGCAACCAACTGCTGCGCACTTCCCAAGTGACAGTCCCTGTCATAAGTGTGGGGCATGTGGCAGCAAACAACAGACATGGTTTCTGATCTCAAAAAGCTTAAAATTTAAGGAAGACAGACAAAAGTAAACCAGTGACTAAGCAATTACAAATTGTGAAGAGTGTCGTGAGAAAAACCAAGAGACCCTGGGGAAAGAAAACAGTGGGGTGGAGTAGCTCTAGATACCAGGGGAGATGTCCCCACGAGGGTGACGTTTGCCTGGGCCCACCAGCATGACAAAGAGATGTGCAAAAAGTTACAGGAAAAATAATCCAAGTCCAAGGAACTACCTGAGCGAAGGTCCTGAGGAAGAACAGAGACTGGGATTTTTAGGAAGGCAGGAGTGGAGAGGGTCGGGAGGATAAAGACAAAGAGGGAAGGGTGGGCCAGGCCAGATCCTGCGGCCAAGGGGGCTGTCTTAATCCATTTGGGCGGCTAGAACCAAAACACCACAGACTGTGTGGTTTACGAATAACTACATTTATTTCTCACAAGCCTGGAGGCTGGGAAGTCCAAGGTCAAGGTGCTGGCCAATTCAGTGTCTGTGAGGACCCACTGCCTAGTTCATTGGCCGCCATGTCCTTGCTGTGCACTCACAGGGCACACACGGCTCTCTGAGGTCTCTCTTGTAAGGACCCTGATCCCATTCACAGGGACTCCGCCCTCATGAGCTAAGTACCTCCCGAGGGCCCTATCTCCTAATACCACCACACTGAGGGTTCGAGTCCAACATCTGAGTTTTCAGGGGACACAAACATTCAGTCTATAGCAGAGGGTATGGGAAAGAATTGGACGTTTTCTCCACATGTGTTGGGAAAGCAATGGGACGTTTCGAGCAGAAGGGCAACATGATTTCATATAGATTTGAATCTATATCTTGGCTGTGTGGACAACAGATTGAAGGGAGGCCATGGAAGCAGGGATATTAATAAAGACATCACTGCGGTCGTCCAGGCAGAGACATTGGTGGCTTGGACCAGGGTGTGGCTGTGAGGTTGAGGAAGGGATTTGTGATGTGTGTTGGAAGAAGAATTGATAGGACTTAGAAATTAGATTGGGGGTGAAATAAGTATCAGATATTAGCTCAAGCTCCCCTAGAAGCCAACCCTGAGACAAGGATTTGCGTGGTGGAAGTATCTGTGCAAAGGCCCAGGGGCAGGAATGAGCTCAATGCATTTGAGAAATGGAAGAACACATGGGTGGGGAGGGGAAGTAAGACAAGAAAGAAAATAAGTGAGGGCCTACCGTGAAGCCAGCTACGTCTGTGGGCAACAGGGAATCTGTCCTGCTGAGGAATCCAGGGACACGGGGTTGAACGAACACCTCAGAATGGATCCATCTGATATGCGAGGGAGCTGGGGTATTTTCACACCGGGTCTCTCCCGTCGCTGGTGGAGGGCTGTCCCAGAACAGGTTAATTCTTCCTGCCCTGTAAGAGGGCAGAGCAGGCTCCAGGAACCAGAGAATGTCCTCATACACAGAAATGCGGGTGCTCCAGCTGGAAGCCAGGCCAGGGCCCTCAAGGCAGGGCAGGCCAATGGGATGCCGGTGGGCCACCAGCAGTGTCTGTCACCATCAGCAACGATCCGTGTGTTTTTGGTTTGAACATGCGGAAGTAAGTTCTAGGTCCATGCAGTCCTCAGACGCTGTTAGACGCGGTTTACTCCCCCCACTTCAGTGGCTCTCTCTTCCCCCACACAGCCCTGCAGTCACCAGACTCCCGGGTTGCGTTCTTTCTGACGCCCGGCCCCAAAACCTGCTCTTCTCCCAGGCAATGGCTCCACTGTCTATTCAACACTGTCGTTCAGACCAAAAGCCCAGGAGCCATTCACGAATTTCTCTCTGTCCCATACCCCAACATCAATCCTGTTTAGTCAAAATATCCTGAACTCGACCAAGTTTCTCTGCCTTCATGGCCAGCACCATCATCTGAGCCGCCACCAGCTTTGGCCTGGAGCCACCTCTCAATTCCCCCTGTCCCCGCTACACCCTTGGTCCCCTCACCCCATTCTCTGCAGCGCAGCCAGAGAGATCGCTTATGGTAAATCCGACCATGCCACTACTATGCTTCCTACCTTCAGAGGCCGTGCCTCCCCCACTCCCCACGTGACAATAAAGGCTAAGCTCTTACCTTGGCCCATATGCTCACAGGACGCGGCCCTGCCACATCGCCAACCCAACCCCTCCTCTCTCCTCTGGGTCCCTCACTCCCACGCTGGTGCCTGTCCATCCCTCAAATGCACTGAGCTCATTCCTGCCCCTGGGCCTTTGCGTGTGCTGTTCCTCCTGCCTGGAATGCCGTTTCTCCCAGCTCCCTGCAGAACCGATTCCTTCTCATCATTTATGTCTCAACTCAAATGCCAGTTTACTCATTTGTCCCTGAGGTGCTTTTGCTGACCCGCATGGGGCTGTAAGACTCTGCTCTCCTTCAGCACCGCACACCGTAGGCGGTATCTACAACACACCTGAGGTAGAGTAGGCACTCAAAGTAGTGAGTTATTACAGCAGTGGCAGAAGCCCTTATTTCCCTATATGTTTCTAACCAGGGCTAGATACTTCCAACCATTTTTGATGACAGCCAAGTTCTAGTTTTGCCCCATCTAAAAGGCAGCATGTCGGTGTGGTCATCACACGTGCCCTGGCCCCCTTCATGCTGTAAACGTCCAACATTGCTTGCTGAGGCTCTGGAGAGAAGTTGAACCCAACGACCACCACCAGAGCTGAGTTCACCTCGCTGCCCTGCCTGGAGCTGCCGCCTGCTGGCATGGCCCTCCCTGGCCAGGCCCTGGGCACTGGGACCCCGTGGCTGTGTCGGAGTGGCGAGGGAGGGAAGCTCTGCCTCCCAGACCCACGTGGCTTACAGCCAAGTCCCCGGAGCAGGGGTGAGGAAGGAGGGGACTGTGTACTGGGGCTTTTACCCTCTGGCCGTGTGAACAGAGACCTGCTAACAGACACCAAGCTGAGAGGGGAGGCTGGGACATTGAAGCCTCAGTCGAACGTGAACGGCCATTCCCTTCCCACCACATGTGGGACAGCCCGCCACGCAGCAGACACCACAGATGTAGGTGCTCCCCCAACCCCACGGCCGAGGGGCCAAGGCCGTCCTTTCGTCCCAACCCACGGGGGCCCCCCAGACATGGTGCTGGATAATGTGACATAGACCCAGCTTAGACGCTTGCCAGATAGGTCCTCTTGGGCAAGTCGCTCATCCTCCCTGACCCTCAGTTTCCTCAGCTGAAAGATTGGGGCGAGGACAGCGCCCGCCCCACGGGGCTCACAGCGGTCTGTGGGCGCTGAGCGCAGCACCAGGCACAGAGCACACCGGACACGGGCGGCCACGGCTGCTGCAAGCACACAACCCAGCTCGGGGAATGTCTAAAAATACATTTTACTAGATTTTCCTTCTGAGCTACAGAAGCAATCTATGCTCCTTGAAACAAGCCAAACAGCAGAGGTGAACAGGAAGAAAGCCAAATCTCCTCCTTCCCTTCCCTTGAAGCCCTTCCACACCCCCACGAGCCCCCAGAGGGGGGACAGTTGGGTGTTTTTCCTTCCAAACATTTCTCCTCGCACAGTCATGGAGGGACTGCCACGGGCATACGTGGTTCATGCGTGTCCTTTTTACGGACGCGAGGTGATTCCATCCACATTCTCTTTCCCAGGCTGCTACAGCGGAAACCAACCTCATTCTTTTCAGCAGCCTCCTGATGTCCCCCACTGGCCACGGGCCACCATGTGTTTCAAGGTATCAGCCCGCCCCTCACCGCTTCCAGTCCTTCACTCAACCAGCCACGCTTACCGACCCTTGGATCTGTCTCCTCACTTCTACAGGACAGTTCCCCAAAGTGTGGTCGGGGGTCAGGGGCCACGGTGTGGTTTTGTGTTTTTAATTTTAAAAAGCTGCTGCCAAGCATTTATTCCGCTGTCTCCAGAAGGGTCAGCAGCAGGGTCTCAGCACTAGGCAGACATCCACTCCGGCCAAGAAAAGGGACATGGTTTCACCCCCGAGGGGTGGAGGGAAAGCCCTGTATTCCACTTTGAGAAAGACCGGGAGAAGCAGGGAGAACCTGGAGCACAGGTGGGCACAGGAGATGACCCCACTCCTGAATTTTCACGGGCACAAGGCTGGACCCATGGCTATGTCCAAGCTGGACACGAACGAAAATAAGTGTCACCCTCTTCCCTCGCCATGCTCCAAAGGACGGGCAGGGGGTGGAGAAGCCTCTGAACAAGAGTCTTTGACCCGAGGTGTCAGAAGGTCCAGTGTGGGCTGAGCGTGTGCAGCACCGTGGCAGGAGGAGGTCGCATCAGAACTTCACACAGTGAGAGACTAAGGCGCCACCTCAGGCCAGTTGCCAGCTGTACCTGTATCTTGGTTTCCACAACTGTGAAGTGGGGAGAGTTGTCGTGGGCCCCGCCCTCCAAGGTCCGCTGTGAGGATTCAGCAGGAGGCGGGGGTCGCAGCCAGTGCTAAGAGTTCCAACCCACCTCCCTCCCCACCTCCACTCCTGCCATCTTCCTTGATGACCCCCCACAAACCTCTAGGATCTCTGAACCCCTTGGCCCCGGCGCACCACCCTTCACCCTATCTCAGCCCCCCACTTCTGGGCTTACACCCAGTCCTTCCAATGACCGATAACCGGAAGTTAGCCCCCTCCCCACGCACTGCGCTGCCCTCTCACTTCCAAGCTTGCCCTCTCTCACCGCCACACGCTTCCCCTCGCTGCGGGAAGCTCAGCCCCTGGAGCAGCAGCTGACACACAGCAGGCCCACAGTAAACGTGTGGGATGGATGAACAAATGAACAAATAAATAAAGGTTTGGCAGCTACACCATGAATTGGGTTACGGTACAAGGCACACATTCCTATAGGAAGTTGGAGGAGAGGTTCATTAGAAAGGCGGCATCGGCCAAGCTGAGGTAGGAAAAGCCCCCGGCACAGAGCGGGCATTGAGGGGCCTGCACAACTTCACTCCTTAATTCATTCAAAACACATGAGGTGCTGGTGAGCAAAATAAACCCAGGGACTTGCCCGGGCAAGACAAGGAGATGAGCCCTTGGAAGAGTGGGAAGTCCGGGGGCGTGGTCAGTGGAGGTGGGCAGGGAGGGGCGGGGATGGCAGCAGGGGTGCTATTGAGTGTGTTTGACCTTGACAGTACAGATGATAATCAGAGCATCACCATCATCCTGGGGCCCGGCCACGCTGAGCTCCAGGGGCGAGGACAGGGTGGCTGGGGCGGCCCTGGGGCACATCAGGAGGTCACTGGGTTGCAGCTCTTGGTCAGTGGCCTGGAAGTGTTTCAACATTTTAACAGGAGGGCCCCGAGTCAGCAGTGTGGCAAGACAGAGCCAGGAGGAGGGACTGCCACGGGCAAAGGCCTGTGCTGGAGGCCTCCAGCCGGCTGGTCAGCCAGGTCTGTGGGACACCCAGGCCAGGACCCCCTCCCAGGTCAGCGCTGGGTGCTGACCTTCCAGCTTGCTCCCTGGCACCACCCTGGTGGGATCTGTTGCCCCTCCTTGGGAGGTTTATTTGGGGTGATGGGCACGAACAGCTGATGCTGGGGGTCACTGAGATTCTCCAGAGGGGAGATTTCTCTCAGAGTCCCAGGTGGTCAGAGGACTTCCCCTGGTGCTCAGTCTACTCAGGGTGAGCCCTCTCTGAGCCCATGGCTGTCAATGTCCCCAAAACACCGGTTTAAGGGACAAATGATTTTGGGAAGGAGGTGGGAAGGGGCAGAGGGGCCCAGGCCTCCACTGGGTCTGGGACAGTGGACACACTTCAGAATGAACAGCTGACATTTCCTCAGTGCCAGCACTTCTCAGGTTGAAGATGGGCAGGCTCCTGTGTCACACCCCACAGGCCTGGCACTGGGATGGGGACCCCGCTGGAGGACCGGAGGGAGGCGGCTCGGCGGGGAGCAGGCCTGGTGAGCCGACTTCCAGAGTGTGTGCTGATTAAGCCCAGCCACCAGGCACTCATCCCTGCACCCCCCTCTCAGAGCCCAGCTCTCCGCCTCTTCCCCATTCCTGCTCATTCCTGCCCTCGGGCCTTTGCTTCTGCCACTGCTTCTGCCTAAACCAGTTTCCTGGGCTCCCCTGTGGCTGGCATTTCTGCCCTTCAAGGAGGGGCCTGTCTCAGGTCCACCCTTCACCCCTCATCTCATGGTCGCTTTTCCACAGCCCTTTGCTCTCTCTGAATGACCTTGAAGTGCGTCCTGGCCTCTCCCTTTAATCCACGAGATGGACCATGCCGAGTCCCCCCGGAAGACTTTGGACGTCAGGAGAGCAGGGACTCGCCTGGCCTTTCCGCTGTGCTGCTCCTGGACTTGGCATGGCACCAGGCATGCTGTCGGTGCTCGGCAGTTAACGTAACCAAAAGGAAAACCGTCCCACAGCTGGTTTGAGGAGAGGGCCAGGGCTTAGGGCATGACCTCGGAGTCACTGGGTCGCCGTGTCCCCACTGCGATGACACAACTCCCTTGGCAGCACCTCTGAGAGTGGGGTGTTGCCATATCTCGGTTGCCTCACTATTCCCGCCCCCACCCACCCCACAGAAGACAGAGGGGGGGTGACCCTAGTAAAGAGGAGGTGACAGAGGTGAGAGAGGAGAGCAAAGGTCATGTGCCCTTTTCCCTGGCAGCCAAAGGCATTCAAGACCATCAGGAATGCTGAGTCCGCTAGGAAAGGCCAAGGACCACCACACTGGGCCCACGGCGGGAGCCAGGCTCTGGCACTGAAGGCCAGGTTCTCGGTGGCCGCTGCCCACACCAGACAGAGCTGCAGCCCAGCAAAGTGACTGTCTAGGTCCCGCTGGAGCCAGTCTCCTGCCCTCCCAGTCCTCACACAGGGTGTTCCAATCATACACAGGGCCTCATTCATTCATTTATTCATTCGTTGATTCCTCAATTACTTATTGAGCATCTACTATAAGCCAGCAGAGTTCTAGATCAGGAGAATACAGTGGTGAGCAGATGAGGCCCTGCCCTCCCAGCTGTGACAGTTGTAACAGACTGAATAATAGCCTCCCAAAGATGTCCCCATCCTAATCCCGGGGACCTGTGCGTATGTTACTTTACATGATAAAAGGGACTTTGCAGATGATAATAAATTACAGATTTGGGGATGGGGCAATTATTCCGGATTATCTGGGTGGGCACAGCCTAGTCACAAATCCTTATTGGAGGGAGGCAGGAGGGTCAGAGTCAGAGAGACGTGAGGATGGAAGCAGAGGTCAGAGAGGAGAGAGGATGCCAGCTTTGAAGGTGGAGGAAGGGGCCAAGAGCCAAGGAACGCAGGCTGTCTCTGGAGGCCGGAAAAGGCAGAGAAAGAGATCATCCTCCCCACACCCTGAGCCTCTGGAAGGAACGAGCGCTGAAGCCCGTATTAGGTTGCAGACCTCCAGAACGGGGAGATGCTGATATCTGTGTTGTGTTAGGCTCCTAACTTTAAGGTTATTTTCATGGGGGACTCAAATGTTGGCAAGTTTTTCATTTCAGGTAATAGCTAATAAGCTTAGTAACCAATGCATGTAAAGAGCTATTGTTTCAGGAACTGAAGGTAGGACCCACCTCGATTCCAGCTGACCATAAGCAGGCCCACCTTTGTGCCTCAGGAGGACTGCAAGTAATCTGAGCCACCCCACAGATAAAGGCCGCCGCCCAGGGCACAGATGAAAGAATGCTACAGCTTTTTAGCTGATTAACTTTTTCCCTGAATTCCAAACCCCTTACCTATACTTGTCTTCTCCTTATAGGAGGGGTCAGTTTAAAATGGACTTTAAGATGGTCTGTTAGGGTACAAATTCATTGTCTTCTCAGATCGCCGGGCATCTGAATAAAGCGCCCATAAGATTCAATCCCTGCCTCTGCTTACCGGGTCTGGTAGTGACAGGCAGCACAAACGCCGGCTTTTCCAGTTTCAGTCGGTTGGAGCAGCCACAGGAAACTAATGGAATGGTCCACCAGGGGCAGACGCTCCACCCTCCATCCCACCAGCACTGCCTATGTGATTTTCAGGGGCCCAGTACAAAATGAAAATGCAGGGCCCCTGATTCAAAAATTTCTTAAGAATTTCAAATCAGCGGCAGCAGAGCATTCAGTGAAGTGTGGACCCATGTGCGTGGCACAGGTTTTGCACCCACAAAGCCAATCCTGAACCTCCTATGGAACTAGTTCATTACAATGGTGACATTGGGCCAAGAAGTGAGAGGACAGGGGCCTCTGAGAGTGTGCGAGAGCAAATGGGCCCCAAGAGCTCTCTGAGGGGGAAACACTTGCTCTGGACCAGATTAAGGGGAGGCGGTAAGTAAGAGTGCTCCAGGGAACAGTGGCCGCAGAGGCCAGGAGGGGCGGGGCTTGGCTCACCGAGGCAGCTGTCCTCCCTGAGAAACACCCTTCTCTCCATCTCTCCTCCAAGGCTCAGCCTTCTGCTGCCCAGGACACCTTTCCCAAATTTCCTAAGCTGGACTCAGCACCTCCCTTCCTTGATTAACTACAGCATTTTGCCCCCACCTAGTTTAATATTTGTAAACAAACTTCACTTTGGAAAAATTGTGGATTTACAGTATTACAAAGACAGCACAGAGAATTCCCGCACACCCGACGCCCAGCTCCCCCGATGCTGACATCTGGTGTTAACTTCGGGGCTTCGGTCAAACTTAAGACATTAACACTAGTATGTTAGGATTATCTGCACTCCAGACTTTATTCGGATTCCCCCAGTTTTCCACCAATGCCCTGTGTTCCCTCCCAGGACCCAATCCAGGGTACCACATGGCATTTAGCTCCCCTCCCCTCCCCAAAATTAATGCCTGAAGACAATGACAGGCCAGGCCCTGCACTTGGCCTCAGTGAATTCCCATCGCCACGACCGCCCCCATTCTGCAGATGAGAAACCTGAGACCCAGGGCGGGTTGGTAACTAAAGAGCCCTCAGACGCCCTCCTTAAATACAGTTCCTAGCTCACCCCCCACCCCCCGCAGCCTCTACTGCCACCATGTTACCTGGGCCTGCTTCCTCCTCTACTCCAGGGCTTCCCAAACCCGAATCATGTATGATTTTCCCTCTTTCTTTATTTTTTAAACAAACTCATTTAAAAAAAAATTATTAAAGATTCATCACACGTGGATCACGGTGGACAGCCTGGGCCACTGGCGATAACAGAAGGTGACTAGCTGTTCCAGTAGAGAGGAGGAGGATGACGTGATGGCGTGAACTCCAGCAGCACCCGGCGTCCGGGCTCCAGGCGAGTGAGGCCCCAGCATGGGCCCTTCTCCCTGAGGGATCTGAGACAAGGAGCAGCTTGCCTGTTCCACCCAAGACCCAGACCCTGTCCTCAGGGGGCCACGGGTGGGGGGAAACCAGGTGAGTCAACAGAAGCACAAGGCAAGGAGGAAGGGACTGAGCAAGGAGACCCTGAACAGCTCCAGCGTGTCACGCACCTACTGCCTTTCAGGCACTGCACACTGCCTTGCGGAAGTCCTCAAAAGTCGGTACTACTTACCACCCCTGCTTCACAGAGGAGGAAACTGAGGCTCAGAGAGACGTCACACAGCTCGCCTCCGAGCACAGAACGAAGTGGCATTTGAACGACTCCACTCGCCCTTCGGGAGGGTTGCCTCAGTTTCTCCCTGTGATAATTAGAGTGTGGGGCTGGGTTGTCAGTCCTGTCTGCTGAGCAGCCACGTCCGCCAGGCCCCGTGCTGGGCACCTGGAAAACCTTGTGTCGTGTGAGCCTGGTGACAGCCCGGAGCAGGCGTGGTGTGTTTCCCCAGTTTACAGAACAGGCTACCGCAGCCCGGAGGAAGGAGTCATTCGCTCAAGGTCACACAGGCTAAAAGTGGCAGGACCAGAACTCCACCCCGATCAGCTGGACCTCCAGGCAAGAGACCTTGGCCCACGTCTGAGTGCTAGGGACATGCGAAAGCTCAGAGGTTCACGAAAGAGCTGCTGAGAATCTGGCGACCCTGGCAGTGTCCAGCGCAGGAGCTCTAGGCAAATCCCTGTAGGGAAATGTATCTTCCCTCAAAGGTAAATAAGGGCATGAAATTTGACTCACAAACGTCCTCATGAAGCAGCAGTGTTAAGTAAGGATGAATACCTGATTCGCTTCTCAACCCTCCCGGCATTTTCTCCTTTCTCTCCTTACCGGAGCAGACCCCGGTCCACGGCCTGCAGGGCCGTGGCCACGGGAGGGAGGGAGGCAGGAGCGCCCTGGGCCTTTGCCTTGTGGTGCTGGCTTCCGCAGGCCTCAGCCCGGGGCTGCCAACCACACCCTGGGGGACAAACTCAGCCCGCTGCCCCCCTTTGTTATTATTACTGTTGTTGTGGAAAGAACACTTAACAGGAGATCTACCCAGCAAACAAAATTGTGAGTGCACAATGCAATATTATTAGCTATCGGCACTATGTTTTACGGAGGATTTCTAGCAGGCACTCGTCTTGCATAGCTGAAACTCCCTACCCTTTGAGCAACATCTCCCAGCTTCCCTTCCTGGCCCCTGGCAACCACTGTGCTACTCTCCAGCACTGTGAGTCTGACTGTTTGGATTCCTCGTGTCCCTGGGATCACGCAGTAGCTGCCCTTCTATGGACTGGCCTATCTCACTCAGCGTATTGTCCTTAAGGTTCATTCATGTTCTCACAAATAGCAGGATTTCTTTCTTTTTAAGGCAGAATAATATTCCTGTATGTATATACTACATTTTCTTTATCTTTTCATCCATCGGTAGACACTTAGGTTGTTTGCATGTCTTGGCTATTGTGAATATGCTGCAATGAATGTATATCTTTTCAAATTAGTGTTTTCTTTTTTCAATACATACCCAGAAGTGGGATTGCTGGACCGTATGGAAGTTCTATTATCAATTTTTTGAGGAACCTCCATGCTGTCTTCCAAGTTGATCATTTCTTTTACTGAGCTATTTTTGTAAATAAAGTTTTATTGGAATACAGCCAGGCCCAACGATTTGCATATTGCCTGCAGCTGCTTTTGACCTACAATTGCAGCCTTGAGTCCTTGCTCCAGAGATCATACAGCCAGCAAAGCTGGAAATATTTACTATCTGGCACTTGACAGAAAGTTTGCCAACCCTCAGGGGCTTCAGGGAATTGAGGTCGGGCACCATGTTTGGGCCAGGAACACGCTGGAGGCCAAAGGGTGAAGGTCACATGGAGCAGGGAAGGATGGGAGGCAGGGGACAGCCACGCTGAAATTAAATGGATTCACACAAAACTCGAATTTCCACATATCCCAGTCTGGAGCTGTGTCTTACGCACCTGCCCAAGTCCACCTTATGTTAATGACCAATCACGTGACAGAGTCATGCTGACTCATATTTCAGGAACAACTCCACAGGGTAAAGGCAGACACAAACGAGACCCTGATCCCTCGGTCCCTGTTCCCTGCAAAGTGACTGCCAGCCTCACCTTGTCCTCACGGGGAGGAGGAGGCAGGATGGTTATCACCCCCACTTCACAGGTGAACAAAGTGAGGTACAGAGCTGTTTATTCAGTAAAAGCAGTCCCCAAAGCCATGGTGGGTAGAAGCTTCTGGTAAAAGCCCTCGCTGGGCAGGAAGTGAGATGGCCTGGGAGCTGAGTGCTGTGGTCTGGCGCGCTGTTTGCTCCCTGCTTGGCTTTGGGCAGCTGGAGCCCCTCTGCCAGGGTCAGTTGGTGCGGCATGAGGGCTGGGGGCAGTCATGAAGGGTGACATCATGGACTACACGCTGGGCTCTTCACTCTTGGGGTTTCCAAGAAGTGGAGCCAAAGGATCAGAAAGGGCAGGAGGCCAGAGCTGGCTAAGCGGGACTCACCATTCTGCGTCCTCACAGAAACTGTGCCGCGGCCCAAACACAGAGCCCCAGCAACTGACGCTGCCAGGCCCTTAACTCCACCCCTTTCCCCGACTCCCGGCTGTGCCAACAGGACTCAAGCCTGGAAGTCTCCCCACCTGCCTTCGCTGAGCAAGGGAACGTGGAGGGGGAGACCCCTCTGTCATGTAGCAAGTGGTTCCCGTCAGGCCCGGGCCCCTGCAGCAGAGGGGAGACACGCCCCGGACAGAGAGGACTCGGAGCAGCTCTGCGGTCACATCCTGCGGCCTGCAGCCCGTGCTTTCAGGAAGCCCGCCTCCACCGCCAGCTCACTCCCGTAGCCTGCCCACCGCACACTGGACACTGAGCGTGGCTGATCTCATATAATCCTCCCACTGCACAAAACTGGAACTGTTTTTATCCCCCATTTCGTCAATGGAGGAACTGAAACAGAGAGGTTGAGTAACTTGCCCAACATCACACAGCTACAAGAGGCTGCAGCAAGACTTGGTGTGACACCTGAGCCCAAGCTGCTACTTAAAACATGCTTTGTTTCAAAGATACTACATTTCTTAAATTTGAGATTTTGAAGAGTATTAAGTTTACATGGGTCCAAATAAAGAAAGAAGGAGATGAACAAATCTGTGTCCCTTCCCTGGCCTTCCCTGTGTCCCCTGCACACACAGTTTCACCCAACTTCCTCAGGGCATATTTAGTCACTCGGTGGGTGGCCACAGTTTCTGTATGAAAATATAAGCTAATACAAATGTATATTCTTGTCCTGCCCTTTTTATACAAAAATGCATACTGTGTGACCCTTGCTTTTCTCACCTGAAAAGCTCAGAGAGGGTCCCTCACTGTCTTCTGCATTTATGCACACACTAGTCCGTCACATGGGCTGGGCCAGTTTCTCTGATTGGCCCGTACTCACTGGGGTTTAGGTTTTTTTAATCTTTGTTTTTACAAACAGTGTTGCAAAAGATAACCTTGTACTTAAATCATGTCCCAGAAGTTCCTGTGTATTTGCAAGATGATGGTCCGGCAGCAGCCCAGCTGGGACAGAGGGTTCCTGTGTTTGTAATTTGGGCAGATATTACCAAAGGAGACCAAACTCCGAATAAGGCACAGCCCAAATCCCAAAACCCTGCGGCTGCAGGTAGGAGCAGAGCCCTGTGAAGTGTCGCCCCCAAAGTCTGTGGTCCGGAGAGGGGACCAGCCGAGTTGGGGGGGCCAAGATGGGTGGGGGGGCTGGGAGGGCAGAAAGAACAACCTCTTACCCCCAACTGTCTCCTCCAGTCCGGCCACCATCTCACCATCTCAGCCCCACCTGCTTCCTCTAAATCTTCCAGCGATGGCTTAACTGGCCTGGCAGCACATTGCTTTAAGCACACGGTGAACAACACACAGACACACGGGTGAGGGGGGCAGTACCCGGGTGTGTTAACAGGGGGCAAATGAGAAAACATGCTGGGAAAGGGAAGCCTCGACACCCCTATCCATCCCCCCGCAATGACTGCATGCAAGAAGGCGAGGTATCATTGACTGGACTTTCCCTGCCTAGCTGAGCCATTAAACTGGAATGCTCAGATGCCTGCCACGTACTCTGGGCATTTTCTCATCATGAGGGTATTTGTGGCAGCCCGTCCCTGTGCCAGGGCCCCGTGCAAAGGGTTTCATGCGCATTATCCCAGTGAAGCCTGCCAGCCACCTGTGAAGTCAGTTCTATTATTACCTTCGTCCTCCATCCTCCTGAAGAGGACACAGGTGAGGTAACTGCCAAGCCCACGATCCACAGAATCAGCAGGGCCACAAATCATGAGCAGGACATTTGAAGGGGTGGGTAATGTGGCTAAAAATATTTGTTTGGAAGGGACTCTCTGGGCAGGTCAAACTCCCATTCAGACCCCACCTCCTGCTGCGGTAGTTTCGGGGACAGGGAAGGACTGGCGAGCAGGGCTCTGTCCCAGCCCCCCTTCTATGATATGCGTGGATTTATTACTTGACGAAGGTAACGCGTGCTTATGGCAGGAAATTTGGAACATTGGAAAATGAAATCAATCCATAAATCCACCACCCAGGAGAAACCTCCATGAACACATGTACAGAAAAGTGCTCTGATCATAAATGTGTAGCTTGATGAATTTTCAGCATGAAATCTCTCACACAACGAGCACCCAGATTAAGAAACAGAACATGACCACGTATATGGGTTTTAAACATAATGAGGACCCTATGGTGTTGTGGGTTGAACTGCATCCCCCAAAAAGATTTGTTGACGTTCTAATGCCAGGTATCCATGAACGTGGGCTTGTTTGGAAGTGGGGTCATTGCTGATGTAATCAAGCCGAGATGCGGCCGTACAGGATTAGGGTGGGCCCTGATCCAGTGACGGGGTCCTTTTAAGAAGAGACACGGAAACACACAGGGAAGAAAGCTGTGTGAGGACGGAGGCAGCGATCAGAGTGATGCAGCTTCAAAGCCAGAAGCACCAAGGTTGGCCGGCATGTTCCTGAAGCCAGAAGAGACCAGGAAGGACTCTTCCCTACAGCCTTCAAGAGGCAGCTGGCCCTGCTGGCACCTTTGGTCTCGGAGTTCTTCCCTCCAGGGCTCTGCGCGAACCAGCTTCTGTTGTTCTGAGCCACCTGTTTGTGGCAATTTGTCATGGCAGCCTGAGGAAACGACTTCATATGGTACACGCCATTTCATTGTGTTTCTGATTATGAAAGTCACAGGAGTTCACCTCTCATCTGGAGATACTCCAACTCCTGGACGAATGTAAGAAGGTCGCCTCCTGGAGCCCAGTGACCACTGCAGACACACCTGATGGCGTCACCCCCAAAAGCACTTTGCTCCCGCAATGTCTCTGTGATCTGGCTCCTGCACCCTCCAAACTCTTCTCATACCTTGCTCCCTGCCCAGCACCACGCGCCACTGTTTAGCCCCTTCTCCTCTCTGTCTCTGCTGCCACGGGGCCTTAGGTTCGGCTGTGCCATCTGCCACGCACGCCCTCACTCTGCCCTGGCTGTGTGCCCAGCTCATCTTCATCCTTCAGATCTAAGTTCTTCCCTGCCACACCCCCCACCACACATCCCAGTAACACCAGTGAGCTCATGTTTGGGGAGGGGCTTCCAGGGAATTCTCCCCAGCACACCGTCAGCGGGGGCCTGGCTCTGCTTTCCCAGCTCCTGGAGAAGAGCCTCCTTCTCCATCCACCACTGGCCACCGGTCCTCAGGGCTCCCACTAAGCATCTCCCACATCTCGTTCCTCCTCACCACCACGGCTGCCTCTTGGCATTGCAATGCTGCCTCCCATCCCTCTATTCCCTGCACTTGGCTGGGGGCTCTATAAACCACACCCACCTCCCTACTAAAAACCCTTTCATTCCCCGCGGCCATCAGGGTAAACTTCTAACTCCAGCTTCGTGAGCCTCCTCAACAAGGCCATTTTGATCCAGCCTCCAGTGAGCACTTACTGCCCTGGTCTCGCTGCCCTCCAGGCTCAGTCCCCAGCGCCAATTCACCTCAGTCCCCTTGTGCCCGACTGGCTGGGAACCATCTTGCTTCAATGCCTTCACCCTTTGCACCTTCTGTTTCCTTTGCCTGTCCCCTTTTACCTTTCAGTTTTGCCTGGCTAAAAGCTTACTTCCTCCTTCACAACCCCCATTGAGGCACATCACCTTCTCCAGGAAGTCCTCCCTATGCCCCAGGCTGCATTTTCCCTGAGGCAAGAATGGTGGTCTGATTTATCTGTGGAACCACAAAAGTGGATAGTGGATACACAATGAGCATTTATTGGACAGATTATATTCCAAAGACAAGGCCTGTGGTAAAAAAAAAATAAATAAATAAAATCTGATTTTTATTATGTATCCAAATTATATTGACTCTGCCAGGATCCCCTCAGCATCCAAACCTCATCCAAGACGCAGAGCTATGTTTCCCCCTTGTGCCCGGGGATGGGGACCTTTACCAGTCACAGTGCTCTGTCCAAGGTCCCCGGGCCCATCTTCAGAACCTCTGAAGCCCACCTGCCTTACTCGGAAGTGGTGTCTCCCCTCCAGGGTCCAGGCCACGAGGCCCTGGGGCCTTGAGGGTCACTTCTCACCCACCCTGAGACTTACCTGCCCCAGGCCACATCCCTGGCCCAGGATGGATTTATTCTTGGCCGAGGTGCGCTCCCTTATAGGAAGCGCACCCCTCCCACAAGGAAAGATCAGCCCCTCCAGCTAAAATAGCAGCCATCGCACTGGGCCCTGAGGCTGTCACATCATCACACCCTCAGTCACTCAGGTGCCTTGAGCACCTGTGGGAAGAGCAACTGTTCCTTCTCACCTGACCTTTACCAACCAGTCCCACCTCTCTGCACACTTTCTCCATCAGGAAGTCAGGCACTGGGGAGTCCACAGTTCATCTGAACAAGCAGTCCGGCTGGGCCCTAGCCTGCCCCTAACGGGCAGGCAGGTATGCACACAGTGTCGGCCGGTGTCCACACTTCTGTGCCAAATAGCCCTACTTTATTATTTTTTAAAATATTTTATTTATTTTCAGAGAGAGGAGAAGGGAGGGAGAAAGGGCAATGTATGGTTGCCTCTCACATGGCCCTCATTGGGGACCTGGCCTGCACACCCAGGCATGTGCCCAGACTGGGAATCAAACCGGGACCCTCTGGTTCCCAGCCCGCGCTCAATCCACTGAGCTACACCAGCTGGGCCCCAAATGGCCCTACTTTAAAACTGGACTCATTTCTTTTTTTCTTCAAATCTCTAAGTGGCCAGATAGGAGCCCAGGACTTGGACTACCAGGCTCAGGACACCAGCAGGGTCCATAGTGAGGTCAGTGATGGCTTTTGCTTTCCCAAGCATCACCAGAGGGGACTTGCTTTAAGCTGCAAAAAGGCCACCGTGAGGCTCTGTGACAGCTGGGCTATGGAGATGCTCGGTGGGCAGTGTGAATATTCAGAGAGTTTCATCTGGAAACCCACAAGCCCAGGGCAGGGAGACAAAGCTGCGGCTGAGTGTGCCCAGGGTGGGGCTCTCGGCAGGGGTGGCAGGAGGCCCACACCCCGGACAGCCTGTGGCAGGGGTTGGTTTTCTCACCCTCTGTCTGGCGAGGTAACGCTCTCAAGAGCAGAATGATCATCGGGAACAGTTTCCTAAGCTGAGAGGAGAAGGCCACCTCCCTCCTAACAAGACCAGACAGCCCAGGAAGAGGAGGGACTCCAGGGCAAGACTGTGCCTGTTGTGGGCAGGGCCCCAGCTGGGAGGGAGTGAGGCAAACCTCAGCCCACATCTGCTCATCACCTGCCCTGCCTGTCCCCAGAGAAGACTCTGCCCAGTGAGGCCTGGCCATCATCAGCACGCAACAAATTCTTGTGGAAATGACTGGCTGGCTGGCAGAATAGATGGCTGGATGGCTGGACAGACAGATGCCTGGATGCATGGATGAATGGATGACTCAGTGGACAAACAGATGGATGGATGGATGGGCGGGCAGATGGATGTGCACACAGACAGACAGGTGGATGCACGGGGGAACACACAGATGGTACACAGATGGATGAATAGACAAACAGGTGGGTGACTGGAGTTGTCAATCTTTAAGGATAGAGAAGGACACTCAGCCAGCCCAAGGGGCACACAGGGCGTGGTAGAAGCAGCCCACTCTTTAGGCAAAGTTCAGCATCCAGCACAGAGAGCACGGAGGCGGGCGCTCTGGGCAATCGCGTGGAGAAGGGGGTGGTGTGACTGCATTCACAGACCTCCAGACCTTGGCCTGCGCTGTTCCTTCTGCCCGAACACTCTCTCCACTTCTTTGCCTGCCCAACTCCCATTCAATCTTCTACGACTCACTTGGGCTTCTGTGTCTCCAGGAAGCCCCCTCAAAGGCCCTCCTCCCCCAGGGGTCAGCCCCGCAGCACCCCTGCATTGCTGCACAGTCCACCCTATATGAAGATGGTCTGTTTGCTCCTGACTCCGCGTTGGGTGGTGGGCCCTGGAGCCCGGCTCACACCTGGATCCCCTCCCCGTCCCCAGCACTGAGCCTGGCAGACAGCAATGCTCAGGAAATGCCACCCCCACATGTACAGAGAATGTGATTCGATCAGAAACACGCTTACCCAACTCAACTTTAAGAAACAAAATCAGAGTCATGAAAGGGAAGCAGGCTCAGAAATGAAAGCACAGAGCTCCAAACTTGGGCTTGACGGCACGGAAAAGCCCTGCATTTCTGTAGCATCTCATGGTTCACCAAGAGCTGTCGTGTGAGTCAGCTCAGCAAACTCTATCATGATAGCCACCTTTGCTGAGTGGGGACAGAGGCCCTGAGACAAAGCAACTTGCCCAGGGTGGGTCACACGGGTGTTGGGAGCAGAGCCAGGGCTGGGGTCCCGGGGCAGGGACGTCACCTGCCAGGCAGCTTGTCCTCCCTCTGACCACGGGGTGTTTTCAAGTTTAAGAGTCTGCTGATAGCTAGGCCCTGCCCAAGAGGGGAAGGACTTATTTTTCCCACACAGAGGCGACAAGGAGGCTCAGAGAGCCCACATCACCTACCTGGCCTCACACAGCTAGAAAAGTAAAGCCTGAGGTGAGGGATGGCCAGTTGGAGAGAAGGGCAGGCCTGGAACCTTGGATGGTGCAGTCCATGTATTAATTCTCATGGATAAATGGACAGACGGATGGATGGATGGTTGGATGGATGCCACCGGACCATCAAGGACCCACAGATGGGCCACCTGTGCCAAGTCTAGATACCCCAGTTTTCAGGCGTGAAAGACAGTGAGAGACCCTCCCAACTGGCTCAGCTGGGAGACACTCAGGTTTCAGTCAAAGGAACACTTTCAAATCAAACCCCAGCTCTGCCACTTGCAAGCTGGTGAACCTCTGAAGGCCTCTCTCTGAGGCTGTGGTAGCAAGCCTGCCTGCAGGATGGCCAAGCCAGTCACGTGAAGTCACATATTCAAGCGCCAGCCACAGGGCCCAATAAACAGTAGGTGTTACTGTCCCTGCCACCAGTAGTACCATCGCAGCTCCAAAGCACACCCCGCAGGGTAGAGGCCCGGACCCGGGACAGGGCAGGACTGCAGGTCCAGGTGCGGATGGGGCTGGGTGAGCCCCCACCGCCTGCAGGGTTTTCCTTGTGCTAGGAGCTTTTCAGATCTACTCTCTCCAACTTTCAAATACACAGCACAGTGTTACTAACTGTAGTCGCCATCCTGTACAGGAGAGCCCCAGGACTCACTTTATACTGGAAATTTCTAATTTTTGTACCTTCAACATGAAAAGTTTTAAAAAATGGCACGCGTGGTATGACGTCTGCCATTGGCTTTCAAACTCCTCCAGCGGGAGAAAGCAGGACAGGAAGCCCACAAGCAAGCGATACAACGAGATTGCAAACCGTCCAAATGATGACGCAGAGGGGTGAGGAGGCCAGAATCACTGTCTGGTCCTCGTGACGTCTATTCATTTTTGAAAGTCTCCATAATGAAGAAATTAAATAAAAAATGCTGATATGCAGCACGGGCTGGGCGCTCACCTGTCCAGGCACCAGGGGCAGGCGCATGCCCAGAGCGCCGACTCACGCACGCTCTCCGCCCCAGAACCCTTCCAGACAGCTGGACGCACGCACGCGCATTTAAAGGGAACAGATAATGCTTAGCCGCTGCTTTGGGATCCAGCTGCACCAGGTCACACATCTGTAGGGTGGGTCGAAAGAAGTCCAGGGTTGTTTGAACTCTCAGAGAGAACTTTCTGGAAATTGGCAGGGGGGTGAGTGACTGACATGTGTCCTAATGGGAGAGGGTATTGGGAGAGGAAGTCTCCCCAGAAGAGGTGGGATGCACAGCAGTTTCCCCAGGTGGCCCCAGAGTCTGGGAGCTGGGGAGGAGCTGGCTTGTAGGCAAGGGGAGGTTTGGGAGGACATGTCAATTTTGGGGGGTGAAGGGGAGCCTCTCAGTGTGCCCATGAGGGAGCTACTGCCAGTCCACCTTGCCTGATCCCCTCAATGGCATAATTACTTCAAGAGACTTTCGAATGATGACTTGCCCTTGGGGGAAGTCACTTCTTGCTCTGAACCTCAGTTTCCTCACCTGGAAAATGGGCCCAATGAAAACGCAAATCTCATAGGGTTGCTGGGATGGTCAAGTGATACGGTCATAGCCGTGCACAGAACTGACTCAGTGTCCAGCCTTGCACTGAGGACTGTGCGCATGGAATCCTCCAGCACATGGCACTGTTACCACCGCCATTTGCCAGAGAGAAACTAAGGCACAGAGACGCTGAGAAACTTGTCCAAGGTTGAGTAGCCGAGATTCAAACCTGCAGGTAAAGCACTAAGTTCGAGGTCCTCAGTAAATGTTATAATGATAATGATTTTAAGTTGCAAGGCATGTTTGCAGCTGAAGCACGTGTTGGGAGGGAACTACAAGGCAGGTGTCTCTCTGTTCCCGCTTAAAGACCTGCTGTTAGCTTGGCCCCAGCTGAAAAGATAGGGGACTGGAAGGGCTGAGCTTAGGCCCCAATCCCAAGGCCCCCAGCTGGGCTAAAGACCAGCACTCCCACTGGAAAGGGCTGGTCAGTTCTGGGAAGCAGGGATGAAGGGAGCAAGAAGGGCACCCCAGCCGCCCCGCCACAGTGCCTGGTCCTCTCAGCATCACATGTCACAGGGGGCACGTCACAGCTTCCCCCTCTGCACCACACGCTAACCAGGCCTACCACCCAGGGGGCTTTGAGGTTTGTTCAGTGCCCACCACTTTTCCACCGCCGTCTGTGACTTTCCTTCCTTCCTGAAGCACGTCCTCACAAAGAAGAGAAGGCCACACCCCACAAGAACAAAAGGGCCTGTGCACAGGTGGATGAGCAGCTGGAAGCAACTAGAAGTGACATCTCCAGCCCCCAAGGTGGCAGGGACCAGAACTCCATCCCCGGGGCCAGATGGGGACAGGAATCTGTGTGCTCAGGCGAGACCCATCCATGGTGCTGGCCTCCGCTCAGCTGCCTCCTGTGCCGCCCTCTGCATTGGGGGCGGGCAGACGCTGGACTAGCAGTCACACCTCGGGCCCTCCAGCCTCCTCCCTCACCGCCCGGAGGAAGGTCAGTTTCCCAGGCACTGTCAGTGAGGGGTGCTGCTGACCGGTGGTCTGTGGCTAAGGGAAGTGGGGCGCATGCAGGCGTGGGGCAACATGAGGACAGCCCTGCCCCAAAGACCGCACAGAGGGTTCCCTGCCACGGACGGTCCGGAATGAAGGCTCCAATACCAGGGGAGCCCCGGAGTCGGGTGAAAAGCCTTCAATTACTGCGGATGACAACTTTTCACCCAGCTTAATTTATAGAGGGTCCGATCCAGGCATGAAGAGATTCTTTGTGGGATGAAAGGTCAGCTGGAGGGACGTGCTGGGGCAGGGGACAGGGACAGCCTGAGAAAAGGAAACAGAGCCTCCGAGTGTCATCATGAGAAACCCAGCAAGACCAGCCTGGGCTGCGGTGAGCCGTCCTTCCCTCCCGTACCCACTGCCTGGGGTCAAGGATTGCTGGCACCTGGGGGCAGGGTGACAATAGCACCCTGGGCTCCTGGAACCCCTTGTCCCCTCTGAGCTGCCATTCCAGCCTCAATGTTCCCTCCGAATGTGTTGCCCCAACAGGAACCATAAACTCACGTACCCCCAGGAACCAGGCTGGGGACCATGGAGTGATGAAGGCCAGTGGAAGACAGTAGGGAACAGTAGAGACTGTGGATAACAGATCACAGACCCCCCCCACACTGGGCAGCTGTCATGCTCCAACACATGCTTGTCATATGGGAATGTGGGCCCAGGACTGCCAGAGTTTTTCAAGCAAGTCAGAAATAGGATTGTTTTTTATTCTTGATTTCTAAACTTTGTAATCCCCCCCCAAATGGGCATCTAGGTTCTACAGAAGCCATACAAAGCTCATCTGTGGCCAGATATGCTCTTTGGATTCAAATAAAGTAGAGCCCTGGTGACCAGGTAGAGCTCTCTGGCCACCTCCCCAGCCCCATCTTCTCTTTCTCCTGCCCTCGAGGAATCCTGAAGTAGCAGCATCTCCCTGAACATACCCGTCATTTCCAGCTCTCCACCGCCCCATAGAAATGTACCCTGAGCTCCCCAGGGTGAGGGAACGCAGTTCCCTAGGGCCCCCAGAGGACCTCTACTAAAAGCATGTAGCACATGGGACCAAATGAACCCTCTTCCTCCATTCTAAGCCACTGTCGATCTGGTAAGAGCATCTAGGGAGACTATACAGGTCTGCCCAGAAGGTATCCAGCCATGTGATATGAAAAATAGAGACATGTATTGAAGATGCAAGAAACATGGTACACAGGACAATGACGCCTCAGTGCCCTTCATGGTAGGCACCTTGGGACCTCACACAGTTCTCTCAATCACCATCAGCTGCCCCCTTATATTTTCCTGAATCTCATCGACTGTCTGTAATCTCTTCCCTTTCAAGGGTGATTCTAATTTTGGAAAAGCCAGAAGTTTCAGGGCACCAAATCTGGGCTGTAGCGGGGCTGAGTCATCTGGGTAATTTGATATTTCACCAAAAAACTCTGCACGAGACATGATGCATGAGTGGGCACATAGTTGTGATGAAGCTGCCAGTCACCAGTTGCCCATAGCCACGGCCTTCTGAATCATCCAAATAGTTTCCACAGAGGAGTGTGCAAGCTTAGTGCAAAATTTGATGCACATTTGTTGCTCTACTTGCTCAGTCATTTTGAATGTGACGGCCACACAGTACACATGCTCATTCAACGGTGTGTACCACCCCCCTGACTAGTGCAGTGACTTCGTCATCATAAATGCGTCACACGCATCCAGTCCACTCTCTGTGGCTGCCAGGTTACATTGATGCCAGGTCAAACCGTTCTCATTATATAACCAATGGCTTGACTTTTTCCCTACAGGACTCATATATACACAGTCTCAATTCATCCCAAGGGCCTGCAGGTCCAGTGTGATGTGGCCTTTATCTCTGCTTTTTATCTTCTTCTTCATTTCACTCTGCAATAGCCTCACAGACCTTTCAACTCCTGTATGTGCCAAGTTCCCTCCCACCTCAGGGCCTTTGCACATACCATTCCTTCTGCCTGAAATGCTTTTCCAGCAGGCCTTGCCAGGTCTTGTGTGCAGGGTGTGTGTGTGGGGGAGCACATATCTCTCTGTAAAATGACACCTTCATGGGCTTCAGGCCACCCAGTCGGGCCAACATCACAGGCCATTTCGTAATGCAGGGCCTTTGCCCAGAAAGTCCCCTCAGCTGGAGATGCTGTGTCACTTTGTCCCAAGACCAACTCCTTCTCAGACATTTTCTCTCCCACATCCAGTAAAATGAACCCCTTTGGACCCTGTGTCCATTCTCCCCCATCAGGGCTCTGTTCAAAAGTCACCTCCTTAGAGAAGCCTCCCTCCAAACTCCCCAGGAACAGGTTATCCCAAGACCCCGCCCCAGTTATTCTCCATCCTCTCGCATTATTTTCATTCCCTCTGGCATTCAGGGCTCCCTGGTGTCATCTTGTTAACATACTCCTTTCTCTCCATCTCCCGCCTTGGAAGGGGGTTCCACACAGCCAGGGGCTTCAGCTGTCCCCTTCCCCACTCCCCGGCACCCACGAGCACCTGGCCATCAGCGAGCACCAATAAACACACATTATTCCAAGGCCCATTAAACAGGCGCGCTATTCGGGAAGCATTCGGATTTTGGAAATTGTTCACATCTGAGAAAAAAATACATCTTAGAGGCAAGACAATACTGTGTCTGGAATACGTGCCTCCTCGGAGCCCCTGCACCGGCGAGGACACGCCTGTGTTGTTTTCCTCTGGGTGCCCGGCGCCAGGCCTGGCTAGGAGGCATTTCAGTGGCTCCACTCCTTGGGTCCAGTTTCCAGGCCATTCACGCCGCAGAGGTGGAAGCACCTACCCCGGAGCCAGCTGCCTGGGTTCCCGGTCCAGCTCTGTGGGCTCTGGGCAAACACTGCCTCGTTCTGACACTGGTAACAGACTCCAGGAGGCAGGCAGAGCTGTCCTCATTTTTAAGCCAAGAACCTGAGGCTCCTCAGGCCAAGATCTCACACCTAAAGTCACACAGCAGCTTCTGAGGGCAGAGCTGGGACCCCATCCCTAGGCTTTGGCAGCCTTGGCTCAGGACCCAGCCCCCAATCTGTGTGGGGGAAGAGAAGGGGAGCAGAAAAGAGCCGGCTGGAAGCCAGGAGCCCTCACACAGCAGCCCCAGCCCAGGCCAACGAGCAGCTTCTGTGAGGCCCTGCCGGGTGGCACCAGAGGCGGCTGAGACAATGCTGCAATCCACACGCACTGGCAGGGGATCATCAGGGTCTGGCAAGTGGACAGCAGCTTCTAGGGGACGTGATCTTTGCCTCCAGCTTCAAGAACGGACTGCCCTTTCTGGCGGGCTGGTCTTTAAATGCAGGAAGCACTAAGAGACTCAGTCTTTTCTTCTTCAGAACCCAGATGATGACCTCCCTCAGAGATACAGAAAGGGACTAAGACATTTTCTGCAGAAACCAGAGATCTTGTAACTTGAGCTGGGAGCCGGAGAGCTGCACAGTGCCCAGCCCTGAGTCGACCCCAGCCTGCCCCTGTCTGGAAACAACAGCTTTGAGGGCTTCAAGCCACCCGATGGGCTGACATCATGGGCTCTTTCCTACCCCAGGGCCTTTGCATGGGCTTCTCCCTCTGCCTGGAACACCTCTTTTCTTTGTCCCAACACCAACCCCTTTGCAGACATTTTCCCCCTGAAATTTTCCCTGACTCCTTTCTACCCTCTTTGCCCTGGTAGAATTAGTCCCTATGCACCCAGGGTTGATTCTATCTCGGCGCCTCCGAAAGTAGATCCAGTTCATCAGTGCAAATGTCTGCGGCCCTCAACCCTGCTCCTGACACCTGGACGGGCTGCAGGGCATGTCTGTTATCAAGGACGGCACTGAGGACAGCGCGCTGGCTCTTCATGCGTCCCAGAGAGCGGCCCGCAGCCCGCACCAAACCCATGGGCAGGCCCAAGGGAGCCCCCACCCTCTGGCCTTTCCCTGGGGCCCTGTTCCCCACCTAGCAGAGGCATCTCTGACCCTCAGAGCGTAGCACTGATAAGGGTGGCTCCCCCACCTGGCCAGCTGGCGCCCCTTAAGGCAGTGCTGGAGCCCAGGGGTCTCTGTCTCATTCCTTTGACACCATGTCCTGTCACCCTGAGGACAGGCACAGGCCAGAGCGAGGACAGGGATGAGGATGGACAGAAATGCTATCCTGCCATCTGCCTGTCTCCCCAAGGACAGCACCGGTCTGCATACATTCAAGCCCAAGCCCTGTTATCTAGACACACTCCCAAAGCGGGTATGAATGAAGACCAAAGGAAGACCCGCAGGCTGGGTGTCCAAAGGCTGATCAATAGCAACACCCAAAATATACACTTACTTGGCACCTACTGTGTGCCAGGCCCCACTAGAAGTACCTTTCTATTTTATCTCATTTAATCTGCACAAGGCCTCAGAGAGACTCAATGAGGTGGTAGGGCGGGGACCCCAGGCCCTGCCAGTCCAGACTGGACCCTACTTGAGACGCACCAGTTGGCCAGGAGCCATCTGTAAAATACGTGACAGCCTGCACCCCTGTGCCCCACCCCTGGAATCCTACGGAAAGGATGACACCTGCATGTGGGCCTAGCCAGGGCTGCACACGCAGTGGTGGTGGGGGGTCCAGAGGGGAGTCCATGCAGCCTGGAGGGGTTCCTTGGGTATCGACAGAGGGAACATGCCCCATGGGGACCTGGCCCAGGGATGGGGAACCCCAGGCCCCTGACCCACACGAGGACCACAGGGATCAAGCGCCAGGGGCCGTGGGAGCTGCTGGCCAGGCTGGGTGGGTGTGTCTGGGTGGCGGGCGTGGGGCCTGGCTCGCGGTCACCCTGACCTCGGAGGCAGGCCAGCTGGGAGTCACTCTTTCCAACCCCACCAGCCGAGCTTGGCTGCAGCCGCAGTGGGAGGCGCAGGGTGGAGGAGACTGCAGGCCTGTGCTCCCAGCGCTTCCACTGAGGCCACGTTGGCTGCACTTCACTGCAGGCTCTGCAGCCCCTGGGTATATGCCATGTCCGCACACACCGTCTCCACCATCACTTACCTACTGCCCTTCATGATAGGGCCGCTTCCAAAAATATCCATCCTTCATGTGAAATGGAAATATTTTATCGCTCCCTGGTGAAATTATGGTCCAAGGGGCTACTTATATTTCCCTTCACACCCTATGGCTTTATGATAAATAAATAAGAATAAAACATGACTTACCAGCATAGCAAAACACCATCATATGAGGCGGGGATGCCCCCAAAACTGGAATTATCTTCCGAAGGGCAGGCCTCTTGTAGTACAGGCTTCCCCGATAGATAAGTGTTCTAGGAACCTATCCATATCAGCGCACCAGCTGGTGGTGTTGTGAGAGGCTGCGTTTGGTTTCAGTGAAAGTTTTTCGAAGATACTTTCAATGTGTTTGCCTGTTACATGATGGGTGACTTACGAGCTCACACTGCGCTGAGTGCTCCGCAGTTTTTAACCAAAAATGGCACCACTCCTGCGCCCCGCCCTCCCTAGTCACCCGGTCTCACCCAGAGCAACTTTTTTTTTTTGTTTCTCTGGGTTAAAAAACGTCCTCAAAGGGAAATGTGTTGCCGATGTAGACGAGATGAAACAAAAAGACAGCAGAAGCACTAAAAGGCATCAAAATTGACAAGTTCAAAAACTGTTTTGAGTCGTGGAAAAAACATCCGAGTAGGTGTATTGCATCAAATGGAGAGCACTTGAAGGCGATTGAAGTTTACACATGTAAGAATACAGAATTTTTTTTTTAAGATTTTATTTATTTATTTTCAGAGAGAGAAGGGAGGGAGAAAGAGCAATGTATGGTTGCCTCTCACATGGCCCTCACTGGGGACCTGGCCCACAACCCAGGCATGTGCCCCGACTGGGAATCGAACCGGGACCCTCTGGTTCCCAGCCTGTGCTCAATCCACTGAGCTACTCCAGCCGGGAGAATACAGATTTTTTAATAAATAAATTCTGTTTTGGGGGGTTCCCCCCTTGTACGTTTCACCAGGAGTAAAAGTAAGGGCCCTATTCTGTCCAACTTCCAAGAAGAGGTTATCGGTTGCTCCCTTCTCAACTCCAGATCTGGGAGGCCCCCTTTCCAGGCTTAAAAAAAAAGGGGGATGTGTGGGAGGGTTCCAGCACATTCTTTCAGCCCCTGTGTAGCAGGCACCAGATGTGGGGTTACAATGCTGAGCGATCACATATTCTCCCCGGGAAGAGACCCCAAGGCCCCTGGTGTGGGCTGTTGAGTAGAAAGCACGGGAGACAGACACAGCAGGGCAGGCGGTGCGACCAGTGCTGTGACCCAGGCCACACGTGTGGCCACAGAAAGCCAGAGGGGAGCCCCCTTGCCCTGCCCAGATGCGGTGACAGAGGTGGTGCCCAGGGGGCTCGCGAGGATGAGTGGTTAGGGGATGAAGGGGGACACCCAGAACTGCCTCGTCGGTTGTCTCTCACCAGCCGGAAACCCTACGTCTGACCAGGGCCAGCGCTCTGAGGCGGGTTGCACCCTGGGAGGCAGAAAGGGAACGACGGAGCAGAGAGCTAACAGTTTCCCCCGCCAGGCCGGTGTGTGTGTGTGTTGGGGGTGGCACATTTCTGAACCCGGGGCTTCTGACTCCATCACTTTGGGAAAGGAACTGTCTTCTGCTCAGGGAGTCTCTCGTTGCGGCTCTCAGCCAGCCCACATCAAACACCAGAGCTGAAGCCAGGCCTTCTGCCCAGGCCCGGCAAGGCCCCTCTGCTGGGGGGTCGGGGGGCAGTTTGCAACGAAGGGTCACAGGACTGGTCCTAAGGTGGGAAGGGTGGTCTGCTGCCCTCAGGGCACAGACACACCCTCCTCTCCCTAAGTCTGTTTCTGAGTAAACAAAAGAGTGCGTGGTTGCATCTGGATTCACCCTGAAGTCTTTAAGCAGCAGCTATTAATGCCTGAGGATGGGGGTAGGAGGAAGGTGGAGAAAAGGATGCCTTGGAGAGCTGATGGTTCCCCACCTGGGGCTCTTTGGGGGGCATGAACCCCAAATGCTACTTTGAGGCCTTCTGGTGAGAGCCAGGATCAAGGTCAGGCTTGGAGGCTCTGTGGTGGACAGAGCCAGTGTTCCGGAGTCCCCATCTCTGGAAGGGAGAAGGGTGAGGGGTCAGGAGCCAGAGGTAAGGGTCTCCCCTTCCCAGGCAGGTGTCACAGGACAGACCCACCCTGCTCCGCTCTGACTGCCGTCCCAGATCCGCTGGGCCAGAGGAGCTGGGGAGTCTGAGGCTTCCTCTGAGTCCCCTCCAGCAGAGCCCCCACAGGCATCTGTCTCCAGAAGGGGCCTGCTCCGTGGTGCAGGCAGAGGCCCTCTTCAGGGTCTTACCAGCCTCCAGCCTGGGCCTGCACTGGACACAGAGACATTTGACGCCCTCCTGGGACTTGTAACCAGAATATATAAAGAGCTCTTACAACTCAATAAGAAAACAAATCGTCCCATGAAAAAACGAGAAAAATACCCGAATAGACATTTCTTTAGAAAAGATATACATGGGCCAACAAGCACACAAAAAGACACTCAGCATCCTTCACCACCAGGGAAATGCGAACCAAAGCTGTGACGAGAGACCCCTTCACACCCACTGGGATGGCTAGAGTCAGACACACACAGTACGCAGGCTGGTGAGGGGCAGGAACTGGAGCCTCGTGGGAAAGAGCAGAGCAGCCACTCTGGGGACAGTTTGGCAGTTCTTCAAGAAGTTAAACAGAGACTGGCCGTATGAGCCAGAAATTCTATCCCTAGGTATACACCCAAGAGAAACAAAAGCATACATCCACACAAAACTTGTGTACAAATGTTCATTGCCACATCGTTCATAAAACCAAAACATAGAAATAACCCCAATCTCCATCAACGAGTGAGCAGATGAACAAAAGGCGGTATATCCACGCAGTGGAATATTATTCAGCCATAAAAGAGACTTAAGTACCAATACCTACTGTGACATGGATGGACCTTGAAAACACGATGTTACATGAAAGAGGCCAGACACGAAAGGTCACACATTCCGTGATTCCATTTGCGTGAAAGCGCAAACGGAAACCTGCCGCACGGAACGCAGAGCGGTGACGGTCTAGCGCCACAAGGAGGGCGAGGGGGCGGCAGGAGGGCGGCTGCAACGTTGGAGCTGCTCTGAGGCTGATTCCAGTGGCTGTTGCATGGGTCTGTGAATATGCTAAACACCATCGAATTATACTTTCAACCGCTGAAACATATGATATGTGAATTATATTTGAATAGAACTTTTTTTTTTTGACCCTGGAATTTGGCTGCTGAAGGACCTTCAAACCCATTAGGTCCAACTCTGTTCCTAGAGATGAGCACACTGAGGCTGGGAGGGGAAGAGAGTTGCCCAGGGTCACTCAGGTCTTCCAGCCCCCGCCTTGGACTTCCTGTCACCTGCTGGCCCGAAAGAACGGATGTGGGGGAGTGTGAAATGTGCTTAACCTGGACAGGAGGATGCTGGGAAGACAGGAAGGGTGGATGTCTCTTGGTTGAATATCTGGTGGGCTCTTTGCAGACTCCCTGACCCCCACCCCGATCCTTCAAGCAACCCAGGGTCTCACATCTCTGCCACAATAAATGGGCAGGAAGAGACCTTGTGGACATCCCACAAGGGATGTGACTGGACAGAAGGTGGGCAGAAGGTGGGCATGTCCTGCGCAGGTCTAATATCCCCTCATTTTACAGAAGACGGAAGAGACTCGGCAGGGAAGGGCTTCACCTGGCCAAGGCCACGGAGCAGGCAGGACACCACCCCAAGCAGAGCTGTGTTTATGGGACCCCAGACTCCACAGATGGAAGGGGGGCCCTGCTCCCAGGCTGTGTGAAGGGAAACGCTGATTCAGCCTCCCCGTCAGAAAGGGCCACTCACCACAGGCTGCAGGGGTGGGAGGGGCAGAGGATTTGTCTGCTGAGCTGGCAGGTTCACCAGCCAGTGGTGGGACCGTGAGTCACAGGGGCCCGATCCAAGCAGAGCCCCGCAGCCCTCTCCGCCCTGCCTGGGCCTGCTGTGGGCTCTCGAGACAGATGTTTTTGAAACCTCGGAGCCCACCACCTCTTCTGTCCACTCCCACTCCGAGGCCTGAGGCCAGTCTCGCCCCACACTCAATGTCCCTGAGGGTCCTAGGCAAGTTCCCAGGCTAAATTCTCACTCCTGCCCACTGAGCCTCCCGGTCTTTATGAAATAGTCACAGGGAGGTGCTCGGGGCTTGGACAGCCCCTCCACGTACCCCCCCAGTACCTGCCGGGCCTGGGGTCATGCCCTCCCCCACTGCGCCAACCCCGGGAACCCAACCCCGGACGCAGGTCAAGACTGCTGCCGAGGTGTGAGCTTGAAGACCAAGGCCCCACAGTTGGGTCTAGATCTTTCTGGGGGTGCAGGGAGGCCCTGGGGTGGAGGATGAGGGGAGAGGACCCAAGGCCACAGGGTGGAGATGCTGCCTAAGGAAGAGGGGAAGGAGGGGAAGGAGAGGCCCCGGGACACACCAGAGCAGTCCCTGGCCCAGAGGGACTTTGGGAAAACAGGGGCACCTCTCAGAAAGCCCTTCACTGCCCCTCTAAGCGGCTGCTTTTGAGCCCTGGGTCCATCTTACCAAACCAGATCCTCCAGACCCGAAGGTTTCGTTGCACTCTGCTGCTATAAAACCTTCAGTGGCTCCCTCCACCCAGCACTGGGGACCCTCACCCCACCCCCATCTCAGCCTTAGGGACTTGGTCCCGAACCCCTTCCTGGGATGCCACTTTGTTTTGCCACACACTGTTCCCGTTTGCCCTTTCCTCTTCCCTCTTCTCCATCCATAAAAGTCTACTGAACTTTCAACCCTCAGCTCCAGCACCGTGCAGTCATCCTGGACAGCCCACAACAGTGTGTACAGCACATTACTTTTTGTGTTGGACAAGAAATTGGAATATCCACATTTACCTATTATGCTTATGTTGTAAAAAAGAAACAAAGGAAAATGAACAGAAACTAAAAAAAAAACAGCCACTCAAAGAGGGCTGGTTGGGGTCATATTATTTTATAATCAATAAATAAAATGAAAAGGTAAAAGAAAGCAAACCCCAAAACTGAATACAAAAAAGAAACAAGCAAACTTCATTATATATCAAAATGATAACATAACCATACTGAACAAAGAGTATTTCACATAATTCATCTGCTTCTCCTCAGAGTGAGGCATTTAGGACAAAAGAAATGCAAAGAAATCTTAAATAGCACTCAGGAGGGATTTGTTTTTCATTGAAGTAAAATTTACAAAACTTAAAATTAACCATTTTACAGGTTAAAAGTCAGTGACATTTAGTACTTTCACCATGGTGTGTAACCATCACTACTGCCTAGTTCTGAAGTTTCTCTTCACCCCAAATGCAGCCCTATAACCACTAAGCAGCCACTCCCCACCCTCCTCCCCCACTGCTGGCAAAAGCGATCTGCTTTCTGCCTCCTGTGTGTTCTCAGAAGCCATTGCTCTTACACCTCACTGGTACCCCCTTACGCATAGTGTAGCACAAAGCAAAGAGTAAACACTAATGTTACTAGGAAACTAGATCCTCAGTGTAAGAGAAAAGACACACAAATATAAAAGTAGTTAACAAGAATAGATGCTGTGCCCCATGTTCAGAGCAGCAGTTTCACAACATCTGATAGGTGGGAGCAACCCAAATCGCTCTCAGTGAGTGGATAGATAAACAAAACGTGGTGTAAATATACAATGCAATGTTATTCTGCTCTGCAAAGAAATAAAATTCTGACACATACTACAACATGGATGAATCTCGAAAACGTGCTAATTGTAAGAAACCAGTTACAAAAGGAGAGGGATCATATGATTTCACTTACACGGGGTACCTAGAGCAGCCAAATTCCTAGGAAGCAGAATGGGGGTTTCCAGGGGCTGCAGGAAAGGTAATGGGAGTTGTAGCTTAATGGGTACAGAGTTCCACTTAGAGATGGTGAAAAATAATAATCTCTGGAGATGGATAATGACAATGGTTGCAAAACAATGTAAACGTATTTAATGACACTGAGTTGTATGCTTAAAAATATTTAAGATGGTAAATTTTATGTTTTACTATATATTTTACCACAATAAAAAAGTTAGTTAAGCCAGCCCAGATGGAGGCATAGGTAGATACACTTCGCTTCCTCACACAACCAAAAGAAGAATAACAACCAATTTTAAAACAAAAAAAACCAAGAACTGCCAGAAAATTGAACTTCATGGAAGTCTAACAACCAAGGAGTTAAAGAAGAAACATTCATCCAGACCAGTAGGGGGGGCAGTGACGGGCAACTGGGGCAGAGAGGACGCGCGGCAAGGCGGCAGCTGGCTGACCAGGAGGTCCCACGTTCGTGTGCAGATATAGTGGAAGGAACAACTGGAGAGCGAGACAGACCACGCAACCCAGGGTTCCAGCATGGGGAAATAAAGCTTCAAAACCTCTGGCTATAAAAATCTATGAGGATTGTGGTGGTGGGAGAAACTGCCAGTCTCACAGGAGCATCCATTGGAGAGACCCACAGGGTCCCAGAATGTACCCAAACCCACCCACCTGGGAATCAGCACCAGAAGGACACAACTCACTTGTGAGCAGGAGGGGAAGTGACTGAAAGCAGAGTGAGAGCTGAGGAAGCAGCATTGTTCCCTCTCTGATCCCTCCCCCACATACAGCACTACAACATAACAATGTGTGTTACCCCGCCCCGGTGAATACCTGTCTCCACCCCTTACAATGTAACAGGTGTGCCAAGACAAAGAAATATGGCCCGAGTGAAAGAACAGATCAAAACTCCAGAGAAAGAACTAAGCAATGAGCAGACAGCCAACCTCTCAGAGGCAGAGTTCAAAACACTGGTAATCAGGATGCTCACAGAATGGTTGAGTATGGCCACATGATAAAGAAAGAAGTGAAGGTTACACAAAGTGAAATAAAGAAAAATATACAGGAAATCAATAGTTAATGGAAGAAAAACAGGACTTTAATCAATGATTTGAAACAGAAGGAAGGAATAAACATTCAACAGGAACAGGATGAAGAAACAAGAATTCAAAAAAATGAGGAGAGGCTTAGGAACCTCTGGAACAACTTTAAATGTTCCAACATCCAAATCACAGGGGTTCCAGAAGGAGAAGAGAAACAGCAATAATTGAAAACTTATTTGAAAAAATAATGAAGGAAAACTTTCCCAGTCTGGTGAAGGAACTAGACATGAAAGTCCAGGAAGCCCAGAGAATCCCAAAGAAGTTGGACCCAAGGAGGAACACACCAAGACATATCATAATTAAAATACCAAAGTTTAAAGATAAGGAGAGAATCTTAAAATCAGCAAGAGAAAAGGAGAGAGTTACCTACAAAGGAATTCCCATAAGGCTCTCAGCTGATTTCTCAAAAGAAACCTTGCAGGAAAGAAGGGTCTGGAAAGAAGTATTCAAAGTCATGAAAGGCAAGGACCTACATCCAAGATTACTCTCTCCAGCAAAGCTATCATTTAGAATGGAAGGGCAGATAAAGTGCTTCCCAGATAAGGTCAAGTTAAAAGAGTTCATCATCACCCAGCCCTTATTACATGAAATGTTAAAGCGACTTATCTAAGATGATGATCAAAAATACAAACAGTAAAATAACAACTATCAACAATTTAACTTAAACAAAAACAAACTAAGCAAACAACTAGGATAGGAACAGAATCACAGAAATAGAGATCACATGGAGGGTTATCAGTGGGGAAGGGAGGGGGCAAGAATGGGGGAAAAGTACAGGGAATAAGAAGCATAAATGGTAGGTACAAAATAGACAGCGGGAGGTTAAGAATAGTATGGGAAGTGGAGAAGCCAAAGACCTTCTATGTAGGATCCATGGACGTGAACTAAGGTGGGAGAATGCTGGAGGGAGGTGGGGGTGCAGGGTGGAGGAGGATAAAGGGGAGAAAAAAATGGGACAATTGTAACAACATAATCAATAAAATTTAAAAGTGTAGTTAAGAAAACCCTCTTTTGCCCTGTCTGGTGTAGCTCAGTGGATTGTGCACGGGCCTGCAATCCAAAGGGTCGCCAGTTCGGGCACGTACCTGGGTTGCGGGCCAGAGGCAACCACACATTGATGTTTCCCTCCTTCTCTTTCTCCTTCCCTTCTCCCCTCACTGAAAATAAATAAGTAAAATCTTTTTTAAAGAAAGAAAAGAAAAGAGATAGAATAAAGTTAAAAAAGAAAACACTCTTTAAAAAAAATTATCAAACTGGCGACCTTTTGTTTTGTGGGAGGATGCCTAACTGGCTGAGCCACACCAGTCGGGGCAATAAAACACTCCTGATAAGTGAAATTGGAACTGGAAATGCCAATAAGTACACATGTACAAATTACTCAATATGCATTTGTGATTTTTACAAACACATGTCCTATCTCTGTCCTCTGTGATGTGTAAGGAGCAGTGACACCAGCCATGAGCTCACCTGCTACTCAGGTCTTGGTTTTCAAACACCATGTCCTCTTAACTGAGGGTCTTTGTAGAACTGGCAGATTCCAGGTGAGCTTAGGATACCTTGCATAAAAAAGTGAGAAAGCTATCAAAGACAAAAAATATCATCCCAAAAGGATACAGAAGCCAGCTTGAAGGGATACCCCCCCGGCCACATGGTGACTTTTGAACATCTGAAAGAATAGGAACTACAATGAACTGTAATATAGTCAATAAATAACAACCCCTGTGTACAAACTGATGCAGTTGATCCTCATTCTCATATTCAGCATCTGTGACGTTGCTAAAATTTATTTGTAACTTTAGAATCAATACTTTGGGTCATTCTCAGAAATCCACAGAGTGGTAACAAATCTGAGTCACCTGCCACGTGCCTGCAGCTGAGACAGAACGAGGCAATGCTCTGCTTCTTCTTTTAGCTCTTATACAGAAAGCTGAACGCAAAAGTCCTTTCTGTGGTCTATTTACTGCTGTGATTTTTTGCATATTTTGTGGGTTATATTGGTGATTTTGCTGCTAAACATGGCCCTCAAGCACAGTGCTAAAGTGCCGTGTGTGTTCCCAGAGCAGGGAGGCTGTGATGTGCCTTGCAGTGAACATATGTGTTAGAAAAGCTTCATTCAGGCACACGGTGTAGTGCTGGTGGCCACGAGTTCAATGTCAATGAATAGACAGCACATATTAAATGTCTTTCAACGGAAACGCACATAAAACAAGGCTGTGCCGGGCTCTGCCAGTGAAAATGTCACGACCAGAGGCTCTCAGGAACCTACACCTGTATTTCCCCTAGGAGCAGTGGTTTGCCAATGACAGCGAATCTGCAGAACACAACTAATGGGAATTCTCTGTACTGAAAAAAATAAAATGGAAGAGCTCTTTCCTGTAGAAGAATACCAGCTGAACGTGTAGAAGGAACGATAGCAAAGTCACAGTTTGCAGACGCCATGCAGTCACTGACTCAGGCGAGGATGACTACAGGCTGTGAAGGCGCTGGGGGCTAGGCCGTCGGAGGGCAGAACGTTCGCCCGGTGCCAGAACGTCACCCCACAGGTTAGTTATTACACAGGGCGCAGGCAATAGAGTTTACAACTGGTGAAACCCGGCAGGCAACAACTCAATGAAGTAGTGAACTCAGCCTCACTGAATGGCATTCCTTCCAGTTCGAGTTTCCCGATGTGGCGCAGCGAGATGTTACCCAGGGCAGTGTTCTTGCTAAAAATGTGTCAGAGTCCAGTGACGCCTCTAGGCCTCGCTTCCAGGTTACAGGACGTACAGGAGACAGAGGGACATTAAATGACCTCATGAGGAAATAATTAGACAAATATAGAATTGGAGATTATCTACAAGATAAAAGACCTAGATTCGTATAAAGGTCAATGTCATGGGGGTAAAAGACAAGATGAAAATAGTCTAAAAGGTTGAAAAGACGTAACCAAATACAAGGAATGAATTGTGTGTGACAGGGCCCTGGTTTTAAAAGACAGCTATAAAATATATTTGTTTTTATTTTGTGTTAAAGAATATATGGATTGATTGATTGATTTCCTCACACAAGGACATTTTTCACTGTTTTATTTCAGGGAAAGGGGAAGGGAGAGGGAGAGAGGGGGAGAGACAGAGGGAGACAGAGAGAGAGAGACATCCTTTGGCTGCTTTCTTGAAGGTGCCCCAACCGGGGATCAAACCCGCAATGCTTCTGTCCACAGGACAATGCTCCAGCCAAGTGAGCCACACCAGCCAGGGCTCTCTCTCTCTCTCTATATATATATATATACACACACATATACATATATATATATATGTATATATATATACACACACACACATTTTTCTAAAGATTTTATTCATTTATTTTTAGAGAGAGGGGAAGGGAGGGGTAAAGAGAAGGAGAGAAACATTGGTACAAGAAAGAAACATTGACTGGCTGCCTCTTGTTCACTCCCTGACTGGACACTGAACCCGCAGCCCCAGCACATGCCCTGACCAGGAATTGAACCAGTGACCTTTCGCTTTGCAATATGATGCCCCCCCGAGCCACACTGGTCAGAGCTAAAATACATTTTTTGTAGAATGGGACAAGTGGGAACATCTGGATGTGGACTGAATGCTAGATAATACTGAAATGGTACTAATTTCCTTGGGGATAATAACCTATCCATCTCCCATTTGTGTCCAGATGGGTCTGGGTGGAACTCCGGGTGAAAACACGCTGGGTACGGCTACTGCCGCGCGGTGCCAGGCCCCGCGGGAGCAGTGTGCGCAGGGTATCCAGTTGCCCGGGTTTGCGTCCTTCTTGCTGGCAGTGTGGCCACAGGAAATGCACTTAGCCTCTCCTTGCCTCATCTCTTGCATGTTGATCACAATGGTGCCAAGCTCACAGGACTGTGTGAGGACTGAAGGAGACGGGGCCTTGGCTCAGATCGGCATGCAGCCGGTTTTCCGTAATGCTGTAGACGTTTGGAGCTAGAGAGAGCATTCCCCTTTTCATAGGCTGCTTCTGACCAAGGAGCTGGTGCAGCACGGCCCGTAGGCCTCTTCCTAAGGGGGGCGGATACCGTGCGTAGTTGTGTATGTCTCGTATTTACACCCATCCTGTGTTTATGCACATATATCTACACGCATACAATCAATCCTCATCATTTAATAGCAAATTCTGGATTTTTGAAATCACACACTCATTACATTTATTTACCACCCCAGAGTTAACACTTGTGGCCATCCACAGACGTGTGCAAAATGGCCAAAAATGTGAGCCGTGCCATGTGCACATTCCCGCTGAGGCCGGACAAAGCCACGCTCTGTTTTGTGTCGGCTCTCACACTGTAAACAGAAATCCCTTTAATGGTCTATGTAGGTCCACGCTTTTTGCATTTTTTTGTGTACGTTTTTAGTTAGTGATTTCGATATTTAAAACAGCCCCAAACATAGTACTGAAGTGCTCAGGTCCGGGAGGCTGGGATGTACATCACAGAGAAAATACGCCTTAGATAAACTTCGTCCAGGTACGGGTTACAGTGCCATTGACTTTGACTTCAATGTGAATAGTCCACGATGTACATTAAATAAAGTGAACAAGGTGTCTTTAAACAGAAACACGCAGGTTGTATGTTGATCAGTTGGCAAAAAGGGGACCAGAGGTTCTCAGGAACCTAACCCTATATTTCCCCCAGAGCAATGGTTCAGGTTTTACTAAGTCAGTGTTTGCAGTAACTTTATAAAATATAACTAACGGGAATAACAAGAATCAACTGTGTATGTATATGATTAACCATTCCTGTGACGCAGAGAGAAAACAGGCTTGGAAAAGATCAGTCCCTTTCCAAGATCACGAAGCTAGCTGTCCTCAGGGGATTTGAACTCAGGTCTGTGGATACCAGTTCTGCAGCCCCTCCCCCAGTGTGCAGGCATCTGGAAACTTTGGGGGTTGGGTTCCTCTTGACTGCTCAACCACGCTGCTGTCTCTGGAAACACCCACGAGGTGGGAGGAGACTTGTTCTGGGCCTGGCAGCTGAACAGTGGGGATTGGGGTTACCAGGCGGGAGGGTGTAAGAGGAAAAGCTGTCTGTTGCCTGGGGAAGCAGGTGGCAGCAAAGGGAGACTCACAGGTGGCCAGTCACATGTCATTGATGCACACAGGGTGGCCCAGGGTCAAGGGAGTCCCACAGAGGCCAGATCTGAACCTCACCTTGCACTGGCTGGCTGTGACCTCTAGCCAGCTCCTCAATCCAGCCCCTCAGTGCCCCAAATCTCTGTTTACTGGTCTATAAAAGTGGAGCTAATGCCACATCTCTGAAGGGCCCAGAGATACACCTGGGACAGTGCGCCTTGAATTTTAGAGGCCATAGGGCTTTGTATGCACCTCTGAGCAAGCTCGGGGGGAGGTGTGGACCTGATCCCCACCCACTTCACCGATGAGGAAGCTGAGGCCCAGTGATGCGGGCCCACTATGCTCCAGGCCAGGGTCCCGGGCCAGGGTCCTTCCCATTGCCTGTTTTCCTGCTGGACGCTTGTCATGTGAAGAGACACTGAAGTGCAAAGATCCCCTAGGGACAGAAAAGACCAAAGGGGACCAGGCCCTCGTCTGTCACAATCCCCCCACATACATCTTTTATTTTGGCCAGTTTCTAACTAAAGCGAAGAACAGAGAGAGAACCGGGCACAGTCCTGGGGTGTCCATTCTACAAATGTTCAGCCATCCCCTGGAATGTCCTGAGCACTAGGTTGAACACAGCGACATGTGGGTTCTGTTGTCCCAGGAGGCCACAGTCCAATCCAGTCCATAAATCCCTGCACGTAGGGCACTTGTGAGGACAACAAAAACCGTTTTGCATTGGAAGTAGTGTCATAACAGTTTTTACCTGCAGAACTAGCAAGCTGCCGGGGAGCTGAAAGTTTCAGGAGGGTCATGGGGGCGAGGTGTGCATCAGTCACAGGGTAGAGGGCAAATGAAGGGGACCAGGCATGGGCGGAGGCTGCTTTGAGAACAGGGGTCAGCAAACGAGGGCTCCCAGGACAAATCCGGCCCACTTCCTGCTTTTTATAAATAAAGTTTTATTGGAACACAGCCACAGTCATTCATTTACATAATGCCTACGACTGCTTTTCTGCTACAACAGCAGGGTTGAGTGGTCATGATAGAGACTATACGCCCACAAAGATGGAAATGTTTACTACTGGCTGGCCCTTTACAGGGAAAGTGTGCCTACACTTGCTTTAGGAGTTGCAGCAGGTTCTGTCTTTGTTGGTTTTGTTCTCTGCTGTCTCCCCAGCACCCTGCCCAGCGTACAGCCAGTGTAGTAAGTGATGGTACACTGCTTATAACATCATTTTCTCGTTCTGTTAATGTGATCTGTTTTCAAGCACTCACTGAAAACTGCATCTTCCAGACAAGTCACTGAGCATCCAACCTTGGACAGAGGGAGAACAAGGGGACTACCAGGTGTGGCCCTGAACCCCTTCCCGGCCTTGCTGTCGCCTGGCGTGGCTGATCTCCTGCCCTGCCCTTGGTGGCCCGGGGCTGCCCCGCCAGCCCAGCCAGGCCTGTGAATCATCAAGGACTGACTCACCCTCTGTCTAAAAATACATATTGTCTCACGTTGGCGGGTGCTGCTTTGATCACTGTTTGCACTCAATCTGGTCTTTTTCTGAGCACTTTGTAGGCGAGGTCTGGATTTTCATCACTCTGGGTCCCCAGGGTCCTGCTGTCTGCAGTCTGGAACTGAAAAGGCACCTGGGAGGAAGAGCTTGTGTATTGGATGCAAATCCTGCCCTGCCGCTCATTAGCTGTGTGACACTGGGCAAATCGCTCAGCCTCTCTGGGCATCTGTTGCCAGGATGAAATGAGTAAGGGAGGCAATGCTGATATAGTGTGCTCCTGCCTTACCTGAGTATGACCTGCCCACTGACTCCCTGCTGGGTTTTTCTCTGCCAGTGAAATCATTTGACATTATCTCAACATTTCAGGAAATTAGGAACCTGAGCTGAAGCCCAAACCTGGCCCTCAGTGCCAAGCACTGAGCAGAACATAACCCAGAGGCCTGGGGGTAGATCTACTCTGAGCCTAGCCACTGTCCAGGTGGGGCACCTGGGCTGCTCGGCATTCTCTAGCTCCTGCTTCTGCAGAGAGCAGGGGCCGGGATGGGGACCCTCCTCAGGACCGCTGAGGAGGGATTCAGAGCATGGGCCTCAGGCCTGGCACAACTTCAGTGGGATCCCCCTTCCCCACTCCATGCTGTGTGATCTGGGGCCTGTCAATTCACCTCTCTGAGCTCAGCTGCCACATTGTGAAGTGTGGGAACTCGGGGTACCTCCCCCAGAGGGCTGCTACATGAAAGGCTTAGTAGCTCTACACCTGGCCCAAGAGAAGCCCTCAGTCCGTCAGAATGTGGAAACATGACGGGGGGCAGGCGGTGGGGGGTGGGCAGGAGAGCCAAGACCAGGAAGTCCTTCTCATTGGTGTACTCACTCAACAAATACTGAGTGTCTATTCTGTGTCAGACAGGGGGATGCAGCGGGAACAAGACAGACCCAGCCCTGCCCCCCAAAAGGAAGAGAATGAGTACAGAAAACACATGTTGGTTTCTGCCCCACCCCCTTTCCTAGTCGAGAGCTCCTGAAACCCTCGTAGTTTTTCTAAGTAACGAGAGCACTAGGAGCACCTTTCGTCCCACAGAGGCGACTCTGGGTGGCTCCTGGGTGGGGGCTGGTCACCAGAAAGAGCAAGTCACGATCAGAAGCTTGGGATTTCTCTCCCCTGCACTCCCCATTTTCTTGAGAAGCGGGGAAGGCTGACAACAGAGTTAACGATTGATCGCACCCATGTGACAAGACCTTTGTAAAATCTCAGGAGTGTGCAGCTCAGGGAGCTTCCAGGTGGGCGAACACATCCATACATGGGAGGGCGGCCCGCCCCACCTCCATGGGGACGGGGGCTCCTGGGCTCAGGACCCTCCCAGACCTCGCCCAGGGTATCTCTTCACCTGGCTGTTCACCTGTATCCTTTACATTCTTAACACACTGGTAAATGGAAGCATTTCCCTGAGTCCTGTGAGCCATTCTAGAAAATTAATGACTCAAGGAGGGGTTTGTGGGGACCTCTGATCTGCAGCCAAGTCGGCAAAAGCTGTGGGAGCCCGAGGACCCACTGCTTGTGACTGGCATGCGCAGGGGTGTGGGGCGGAGCCCCAACACTGTGGGGGCTGCACTGCCTCTAATTAGTGCCGTAATCGGACTGGACACGCAGCTGATGTCACAGGGAGTTGCGTGGTGGGGGGAAACCCCGCACACATTTGGTGACCAGAAGGGTCAGAAGTGACGTGCTCTGTGTGAGAGCAAAGGACACACGGAGGCGGGAAACAGTTCTCCTAAAATTAATGTACAGACGATTGCAACAGTCCTATGAGGGAAAAACAACAGCAGGGTGCGTGGATGGGAGTCCTGGACAGTGACAGGAAAAGGGAGGAAGGAAACTTCCAGGTAGAAGGGAGGGCAGCAGGAGGCCCTGAGGCAAGAGAGAACTGCGGGGATGGGGTGGGGTGGCGGTGGCAGAGGTGTTGGAGGTTGGTCAGGGTCACAGTCACCAGCTCAGGATTGTGGGTCTATCCCCAGGGCCCTGCGGAGCGGAGGAGGGGTTTTAAGTGGGGCCTGACACCCCCTGCAAACTCTGCCTCTCAGGGAGGGCCTTTCTCTGGAGCCCAGGGCTGGCCAGATGCCCCACATGGGCAGCCCCCCCACCCCCAGCCCCCCGCCAAGGCCAGATGTAGAAACTGCCCAG
>PVJI01014384.1:0-44344 GCA_004026765.1 Micronycteris hirsuta
CCCTCCCCCCCCTTAGTTCCCTCCATGTGTCCTCTACAGTGATTCCTGAAAACGCTTACTTTTTTCAATGTATGTTTTAATCTCTTTATTTCTGTTAAAATTTTTGCAGTGTTTTATATTTTATTCATTTGTATTCAGGAGTGAGGCAACTGAATAGCTCTGTGTGTGTGTGTGTGTGTGTGTGTGTGTGTGTGTGTGTGTGTGTGTCTGTTGGGGCAATTATTGACTGGTGGGTCTTAAATCAGTCCTGGTCATTTCATTGGTAAACCCAACAAATGTCAGCCTCCATTTGATCTTTTTTCTTAGGCCAAATTCCCCAGAAAGACATCTTTCAATTTCCTGCCTGGAGGGTAAAAGCCTGATTGCCAGTATTAAGGGAGTTGATGTGAAAGAGGAAAGGGAGGGCTGTCCAGCATCACCCTTTCCTTAGCTGAGCCTGATAACCCCACTTTAAAAATCATCATTATAATAGCTAACATTTATTGAGGACTTACTTCATCAAACACAAAGATTTATATACAAGTATATTCTTTATATCATTGTTTAATATAGCAAAAAATGGGAATAATCTAAATGTCTAAAATGAGATCAATTACAAAAATCATAGTGTGTTGATACAATAAAATGGTAGGCAGCCATTAAAAACAACCTAATTAGCCCCAGTTGTTGAAGCCAGCCACCTCCCACAGAGCTAATAAATATGAGCCCTCTTTCAGCTGAACTGGCCTTATCATCAGTTCCACTGCAGCTACCCACCTAGATTTAGATAAAAGGAAAATTAAGATTGTTTTCTGGGAAATGCAATGACGATGAGAGTCTATCCCCAACCCCAACTCCCCTGTCCTTGGTGGAAAAGTGGCAATGGTACTCTGGTAAATGTTTAACAACTCACTGGAGGTATCTTTGTCATATAAATACTACCACCATGGCCAATTTTCAGCTACCAGTGTGATGTCACCTGGCTAACACATTTTCTGAAAATTTAACAATATGTTTTTGTAAACTGGGCTGAGCTGGTTCTAGCAGACCATTGGAGGGAGGCCTCAGAGAACCACAGGTTTAGACATGTGCTCATCCACAAGTCCTGCTTTGCAGACCAGGCATAGTAACACTGGAAAGTGGGGAAGATTTTTAGACTCCTGGGGGTGATGGGTCTGCCATGTGAAGAGGGACCAAACACCTGCTTGAATGTCTGATTCTTAAGATATATGGAAGCCATGGCTTTGGAGTAGATTGGGAGCCACATGGTTTCCAGGGCCCTGAAAACACACACACACACACACACGCACACACACACACACAACACACACACACCGTGGAATGAAGAGGCATATGCATCAAAGGAAGGCAGAGATAGACCACCAGCTGGAAGATGCAGGAGATAGCAGTACCAGACGGGGCTGTGGGGGTATTCTTCAGCACCAAGATCCTCAGCAGAATCCCAGCTTCAGCCTTGCATCAGCAAGTGGTAGCCTCCCCACCAGTGAACAGTTTCTATCTTTATTCTTTGATCCCCAAACCAGAAAGGTAAGTACCACAAAGTGGTCAGGACAAGGAGTAGAGAAAGGGAATGAGGAGGAGGAGAGCTTTGAATCAAATAGGAGATTAAAGTTGAAAAACAAACAGAACTAAACCTTAAGAACAAAAATGGGCCTTTTTTAATCACCAGAAATAATTACAATATTAATGATCAGATTGAGATGGCATCAGGATGCTTGCTACACCATGGGGGAAAGAACTAATTTTGGAAAATTAAAACCACTGTGTGGTACATGGTGGTAATCTGGGAGTGGTGAATGCATGGCTACTTAAAATTTCTTCTTTATAGGACCCAGAGACATATGAAAGGATTCTCAGCATCACTAGCCATCAGAGAGATGCAAATTAAAACCACAATGAGATACCATCTCACACCAGTCAGAATGGCCATCATCAACAAAGCAACAGATAACTGTTAGAGGGGATGTGGAGAAAAGGGAACCGTACCGCACTGTTGGTGGGAATGGAGACTGGTGCAGCCACTGTGGAAAACAGTATGGAATTTCCTCGGAAAACTAAGAATGGAACTGCCTTTTGACCCAGCAATTCCACTGCTGAGATTACACCCTAAGAGCCCTGAAACACCAATCCAAAAGAACCTATGCATCCCAATGTTCATAGCAGCACAATTTACGATAGCCAAATGCTGGAAGCAACCTAAGTTCCCATCAGCAAATGAGTGGATCAAGAAACTATGGTACATTTACACGATGGAATTCTATGCAGCAAAGAGAAAGAAGGAGCTCCTACTTTTGCAACAGCATGGATGGAACTGGAGAGCATTATGCTAAGTGAAATAAGCCAGGCAATGAGGGACAAATACCATATGATCTCACCTTTAACTGGAACATAATCAACAAAAGAAAAAAGCAAGCAAAATATAACCAGAGACATTGAAATTAAGAACAATCTAACAATAGCCAGAGGGGAGGGGGGGAGGAGATTGTGGGGAGAAGGGTTTTCAGGAACTACTATAAAGGACACGTGGACAAAACCAAGGGGGAGGGTGGAAGCAAGGGAGGGAGGTGGGTTTGGATGGGGTAGGGGGCAGGGTAGGGGAGAAAATGCAGACAACTGTAATTGAAGAATGATAAAGTAATTAAACTATATATATATATAAAATTTCTTTATGCTTTTGTGTATCTATTTTATATGACTAATATATATATGAGTATGTCTTTTTTTTTTTAAATTTAAAGATCCATGGTATTGTTGAGGATAAAGGTGATGTCAGGAACAAACATCAAGACGTGACATTAACAGAAATGCATTTACTGGTGCACTTAGAGCTCCTGATAAGGCAAGGTACTGGGAAGAAAACTAGCTTCAAGAAATCCTGTGGGGCATTCATGAAGAAGAAGGGACCCCTTCCTGGAGAAAGAAATTACCTAGGTCACAAGAAGAAGTTCCTTAATAGGTTTGATTTAAAGATAGAAGTTCCTTTCTATGCACTCCTTGAGGGCTTCAAAGAGAATGTTTCTGATACCGTGGTCTTTAAATTGGCTATTTAAAGCAGCTTAAAGAGAACAAAGGCCTCACGGCCTATTGACCTTATTACATCCCTGGATTGGCAACATTTGGTCTGAAAAGAGTACATCCTTCTTCTTCAATTTATACTTACCCAGAAAACTATTGGTTTCTTGGAATTCTTAGTAAAAATTCTATTTTCTTTTTTTAAATTTTATTTTCTTAATGAGAGAGAGACAGAGAAGAGAGGAGAGGAGAGGAGAGGAGAGGAGAGGGAAGGTAAGAGTAAGTCCCTCTTCTTTTTCTATTTTCTACTTACCACCCTGTCACCTGTACAAGTGACAATTTCCTGAGAACAACTCATCTTCTAAGTTGGGCTTGCTCAAATTTGCCTGGGGAGTTTCCCAAAGAGCCAGATAATTGCCCCAATTCTTCCCTTTACTTTAGCAAAAGTGAAGTGTGTTGTGGGGTTCCACTTTATTTGGACTCTTAAGTGTTTGACACAGATAAATAAGGCTTACATCCTGGGCCAGGATGTTTGTGTAGCTTATGTTTATGGCTTCAAGTTTAAAGTTGTTTATGACTTAGTAGATTGTAGAAATTCAGTTTGGAAACTCTTTATAAAGTTTTTTTTTTAAGATTTTATTTATTTTTAGAGAGAGGGGAAGGGAGGGAGAAAGAGAGGGAGAGAAACAGCAATGTATGGTTGCCTCTCACATGGCCCTCACTAGGGATCTGGCCTGCAACCCAGGCATGTGCCCTGACTGGAAATCGAACCGAGACCCTTTGGTTCCCAGCCCACGCTCGATCCGCTGAGCTACACCAGCCAGGGCAGTTTGGAAACTCTTTAGAAGACATCTAGAAGATATTGTTTTCAGTAGGTTGATTATTCTCCAGGTGGAAACTCTAGAATCCAAGATGCTGGGAATGCATACAAGATCTTCACTGCATTGCCCCAAACTCTAAGACTGGAAAAGCCTGGACCAACCCCTTTCTTTGGTTCAGGGGTCTTATCTTTCACAAGGGCTCCAACAGTTTTGGGCGACCTGAGATTGGCCACTTGGATGCCACTCTCTTTTCTTTAATGATCCATTGTGGGTTTGTTAATATTGAATCATCCTATGCCTTTGGGGGGGGATGTGATTTATATTGCCAGCTTGTACCATTTTTCATGATAAGGGATTCTCTAAGTTCCCTCTGCACCGAGTAATATCAGACTTCCTTTGATTTGGCTTAAACTCACCTCAAAAACATAAAGGGTATTCTTCCTTTTTTTCCTCTTTTGGAATTCATTATTCACTCCATGAGGCTCTTTGTGTGTGATTTTATAGCTTTCAAATGCATCTCCCCTATTCCAGCCTTTCTGACTGAAGGGTAGCTAATCTTTTAAATCATGCCTCCTGTCTACCATGTGGCAGCCACTCCCCCTTCCTGTGCCCTTAATCTCTTTCTACATTCTTCTGTAGCTTTTCCTCCACCCTTCCCTCTCCGTTAGGCATGCCTTTCTGAAAGGGCTGTGACCCAAATTGTCCTGATGGTAAATCTAATGGGGCGATTGCCCTGACCTCTGCACTCTGGGTGTTCTCACCCAGAAGCAGAGACCAGGTGGTTGGTGGAATTAAAGCAAGGGGTTGGTGTGTAGGGATGGGGTGAGGGTGGTGTCAGGGAAGAACAAAGAAGCTTGGAGCTTCACCAGCAGGAGGTAAAAGAAAAAGATCAATGTGCTCATGAATACATTACAATTAGTAATTAAATTGAGATTGTTTCTGTATGGCACCCTCCCCGTCCTTTGAGACCTCCATGAGACCCCTTCATGAGAGCACCTCACCTTCTTTGGGCTCCAAGTCTCCTTTCCGTGTTTATTTGACACATTCAATTTGGATAAACATACTTGCTTCTGGAGAGGGGTCTATGGATCCACAGTTCACTGGAGGGGGGTGTGTGCCATTGAAGAAATAGCCTGACACATATGCTAGTTGTTTTAGACAAAGAGAAGAGACTGATTTTTGGTCCCTGATGGATAATATACGTGAACAATCCCTCAACATCCTTTATGCCAAGGCAATCCCATGGTCTTGAGCTTCTTTGCCTTGGGTCATGAGTTTTAATTGTTGTTGTGAAAGATATGAGTCAGGAGACCAAAGCAAAACCAAATCACCTTTATTAGGATGGAAGTAAGTGAGAGTAGAAAAAGTAACAAGGGAAAGTGCGCGATTTATATATATGCATGGAGCACATCTTTCAAGGACTTCTCTTGTCTGCTCCCCAGTCCTTATACGAAGAGGACACACACACACACACACAAAATATGAGAACAAAAATGGCTGCAGTAGCATCTAGCCAACACTGTTTTATGACTCACTGTTCTTTTTGAACTTAAGATTTAGGCTTACAAGTTAATAGAATTTCATCGAGTGAAAGCATCTTTCCTTCCTGGAACTTGGTTTGGATACACTGTGTGGAACTCCTGCATACGTGCTCAAGTGACATTTCTCCAACAGCTGCCTCTTGTGAAGCATGGGGTTGCACAATGTGCTTGCGAAAGCAAAAAACGTGGTCAAAGAATGAACTCTTAAAGGAACTTTACCCAGAGGTCATTTGACCTTTTCCCTAGTTTTCCAAAGAGGTTCTTATTTTGGCAAAATACTGGATGAGGTAAGGTGGGTACTTTCCTTTCCCACTAGGTTCATCTACTTGAAAGACACTTGCAGTCCCTGGTATGCTCAGATTTCCTGAACTCTTTGCTTTCAATCCTAATTTCTGCCTGCCAACTGAATAAATTATGTGAATTATGACTTTAAGTTTCCTATTTTCTAGTGAATCATCCCCAGAGCCTTTGGCAAGAACACATCAATGTTAGACTCATAAGTAACAATTGCTACATACATTCAGTGTTTAATCTGAGGGGAAACTCACTATCCTTACTTTTAATGTAAGGATCACTATCCTCACACCCATTTTTGGTTTTCCAATATTTTGGGTTTTCAACAATACAGTGTCAGCAGAGCCATAGAGAAAAATATTCTCATATATCTGGGTTTGGAAAATTGTGGTTTTTCAGACTAAAAATACTTGTTTCACTTATTATAAAAATCAGCTAAAAGCCTTCTATGAACCAGACCCAGTACCACCTCTTCAACAAGTCCTGAGTTATTCTCATAAAATATTCTCTAAGTCATGTGCCGAGTAAAAATTTGGCATGAGTTTTCTGTACACATAGCAGAAATCACCCTGTTTATCTACTCTGGCCTGTTTGTGAGAAATAGCAAGTAAAGAAAGAGAGATTAAAAAAAGAAAAAAGAAAACAAATGTGTTCTCAGACCTATATTCAGCGGATAGCATGCTTTGTACTAAGAAGACATACAAGGTGCATGTATTGACTTGAAGAAAGGAGTGTAGACAATGGAACTTGATTCTATTTACTAGTCATTGGAATCATCAGATAACCACCAGGATGACAGTCAACATTCCATTTGTCACTAATTCTAGACCTCAGAGATGCTGAAAAAAAATCTCCAGAGTATCCAAGATACACATATATAAATCCTCTCCTCCATTTGTGCAGCAAACACAGCTCTGGCAAAGTAGAGGTTGGAAGACTGGTTGGCTTTCTCATTTCGGAAATGACAGACTTGGGTTCCCTTGTTCTTTCTTTTTTAAATGGAATCTATTAGAGCTATGTTGTTCAATAAAATTATATAGGTTTCAGGTGTACAATTCTATAATACATCATCTGTATATCGTATTGTGTGTTCATCACACCAAGGGTTCATTATTTATGTAAAGTTGTTCCAACACCTAATTTTAAAAGTGAGGGCCTAGTCAAAGGATGTGCATATTGATTGGTCAATTTGTTATTCTGGGCAATGACCATAATCATGGGGACTGGGGTAGAAGGGGTTGCAGTTTACTAATATTGGAAAACCAAAAGCACTGACCATATTCAGAGTGCAACCTTCTGGTTGAGTATATTTCTAGAAATAGATGACCCTGAATTTTTCAAGGTTTTCATTTAACAGGGGATTTACTTAAAGTGTTTAGGCTTCCAATGAAGTATACCAAGTGGTTCCATTAATATAGCGGTGATTCTGAGAAATCTTAGAGTTAAAAAGTATATGGTACAATAAACAGGGTATTTTTATCTTGATAATGATATTGCAATTGGCCAATATTCTAAAGCATGTGATGATGTTCTCATCCCATAAAATGTCTAACTCCTACCTTCTCAGTTATTTGTCATGTGATTTATGATCCCCTTGCAGCCCAAGGTAATTCTTTTGGAAATACAGGGTCCAAGGGAAACTATGTGTAGGTATCTCTCAACAACTTCCACTATTTTCATTTTACATTAAGAAATGGAAAAGCAAGAGTTCCTTTCTATATTCTCCTGGAGTCTTGTTTGGAGAATTGAGGCAGGAGACTCTAGGGAACTGCACATGCAGAGAACTGGGAAAATTAGGATTGTGACCAAATTTAAGAGAAAGAAGAGTCTCAGTCCCTCCACTGTTGCCATGGGTACAGTAGAAGTGTGTGAGTGTGGGCAATGTGACTGGTTCTAAGAGTATGTGATTGCCATGTCAACTCTTTCACCATTAATCTCTGGGAGTTGGGACTAACAACTCTGTCTGAAAGCTTCTGCATTCTTTTTGGGAACCGCCCTGCCTGGTTTCAGAAGCTGTAACCCCCCATGGCTAAGGCTGTGTAAAAAGACCTTGGGACCATAAACCACTAAAGAGACAAAACTTATTCTCCTGGGAGGGGCGCGGCCTCTGCCCCCTTTACTTCACCCTGCTTGGCCCCTGGAGGATGGCTGGATAGTCAATGATGGGTAAGATTCCTCAAGGGAGGGACGACCTAAGACAGGCACAGTCATGAAGGTGCCATCAGGGAAGGATTTAGGGGATTATGGAGGAGGGACAAAAGACCCTCATCCGTAGGCTTTTTCATAGCCTGAGTCCTCATTCTATCCATAAAAAAGTCTCCTAATCTCTTGGCTGCCCTCATCCCCAACCTGATTCAGGCCTGAAACAATGCCAAAGGGAGGTGCAGCCCTGTGCCAGAACAGGCAGTTCCCAGTGGAGGGAGTGGTCAGGCCTAAGAAAGAATGCATAAAATCCTGTGAAACCTGCTTTGCTAAGAATGCCCTCAATTTAAATATTAAGGGTTCAAACATAAAGTGAGTTTGTTTCCCAAAGTTTTATGGCCCTTTGGCTGTTGTGGATTCGTAGCTAGGCAGAATCCGTGGTGACCGTGACCGAATGCGTTTATAAATAATTCTCACACTGGAATATGCAGGAAAAGGGATCCGGGACCACACAACTTCCCCCTCATCATCTGGGAGAGAGCCCCGAGCCTCGTGTCCAGGGGTTTTTATTGAAGCTTTGGGGCACAGAGCATCAGATTGGTCTTCATTAACTTATACATAGATTGTATATTCCGGTCCGGTGGTAGACAGGACCGGGGCCATACATTAAGAGGGTAGATATGTAAATTGAGGGCAAGCTAGCTAGGGCTGTTTACTCCAGAATCATTAATATTGTGGCAGGAAAAAGCCCAGACATTCATTAGCATAAACCCCTAGATCCAGGGGGGAGAGACTCAGCAAGGCAGTAAATCTTTAAGAAATATTTTGGCCAAATTCCCCTTTAAAGAATTCTTTTTTCCACGGACATGAATTTGCGTATGCCGACTTGGGAGATTTTTTCATGCTGGAGACTTTGCTCAGACATGCATGGAATCCCAGGGCTACACTTCCTTCATACGTGTGAAAAGAATTCCCATATTTGGCGTCACTCTATCTATCTGATTCTGACTCAGATAAGCTCATTTAGTTCTTTGAATGTTATCTATTCCTGATCATTACTGCCTGACAATGATTGATGAGTTTTACGTATATGCCCTGTATTCCTATGCAAACTAAACCCAATAAAAGCCCACTGAGAAAGAGGTGCTCGAGGCCCTTTTCCTCTGAGAGATTGGTCAGCCTTTTCTACCCAAGCAGATCATGTCTTGGTAGATTTATTCTCATCCGCAGCAGCTGGGAGGGCTTTGCTGGATGGAGCTCCCACACACATTCTCAGGCAGGGCCTGGAGCACTATCCTCTTGTTCCTCTGCTTGAGTGCTTCTGGGTCCTAATACTCATGGGAGCTTTGGTCATCAAGGCCTACATCCTTTAACAGACCTGGTGTGAGGAGCAGTGAATTAAACTGAAAGCACCTCTTATTTAAGAAACAGATATCAAATACTATCCAAGGTTTCCTCAGGGAAGCTTAAAGGCAGAGACTAATCGATTACAAATCAGGAATGGCTAGCTAGCCAAAAACCAGATTCCTCCATCACAATCTGGTGGTAGGTCAACATGTGAAGTCAAACAATAGCGTCAACAACAGCTGACTCTTCAATTTGCTCTGTTAGGAAAATCTGCCTTGTGGGATTCAGTAAGGCAGCTGGCAGGTTGGAGAAGCCCTTTCTCACTCCATCCAGGGAAGTCTGCAAACTAACAGCATCATTTCTGGGAAATGGGAGCATAGAGGCATGGCTCTTCTGGGGAAGGCAACCTGAGCAGTGCCAGAGTGCTCAGCAGAACCCCAGATAGAGGTTGTGGGCAATGACTCCTCAGATGATCTTACCCAGAGCACAGAAGCCTGAGGCAGCCCTGAGTGCTGACCACCACCTTGTTACTTATGATATATAATCAGCCATTTTCCCTTTTTAGGCCTCAATTTTTTCTTTTACAAAATGGGATTATAGGTAGCAACTCAGTTTTGAATCCAATGAGGCCAGGGTTCAAATCCTCACTCTAACATTTCCGGTTTGATCTTGAGCAATTAACTTCTCTGAACTTTCACTTCTTCATCCATAAAATATAGGAAATAATACTTATTGTATGGAGCTTAAGAAAGAAACTAATGTATGTAAACATAGTAGGCACTCAGTCCTCCTTCCTTAGAAAGAACAACAGCCCTAGTCCTAATTGTGGCATACCTAGTATTCCATCTCTTGTGGTTTCCCCAGCAACTGCAGTCTATATTTCAAAGTCTTGACTTGGCACATCTTTATAGCATTTTTCTGTCCACCTAGCTTGTAGCTGTCTCACTTCAGTCTATCACGTTACAGCTGTGTGACTATGAGACAGTTATCCATTTTTCATTCTAGAGTGGCTCTGGTTTTTAACAATTATTGTTTCTTTGAAAGTAGACTGCCTATGTTCCAGATCAGACCTATCATGGACTAGTACAGCTCCTGGATTGTGCTGGTAAAGCAAGTGTCCTTCATTACAGCTTAAATCTACAATTTGATCCTGTGCACACATGACTGCAATTTTGTCAAGGAGTCAATGCCAGAAGGTTTCTGATGGTGAACTCTGTTTCAGTGGAAATATGACAGTCATTCCAAGCAGCTTTTGTTTTTGAAGATGAAAATGATAGCCTTCTTCCTTACTATGTCAGTGGTCAAATGGGTCAGACACAATGTTCTGACCAGCTGAAAAGTTTCATTTGTGAGTCACTTCCTCTTTTGTTGCTTCTTACCCTAAATCCTCGCTTCTAAGCTTAAAATTTGTATACTGTTCTCCAAGAGTATGATGGCCCCATAAAACCCTATTACATGAGTGATCTACATAGTTATTGGACTTCAAAGTCATGTTTATTGTTCCAACAGTATCTTTAACTTTATATATTAGATTCTACCTACCTAGGGTCTATGAGAATGTTCATAGGACTTTTTTCTTAAACCCACTTCATAATGGCTCTGGGGTTTTACTTGGGGCCCTAACACCATAGCATAAAATAAGCTCCTTAATCTACAAGGGAATAAACAGAATATGAAGAGCAAGAGAAATAAAATGAAGAGCAAGACAAAGGCTACCTAACACATCAAAGGCTTCTCCATACAAGTAGGAAGTAGAAGACCAGAGCCACCCTTTGGGTGTGTGGTCTGTTCACTTTGTTCCACTCCCCCTTCTAATCTCTCTTTCTCTATCTCCCATTTCCCCACCATTAAAAAAATAAACAGAATGTTGGGACTGCTGACCTTGTGGTAACTCTTACTGTGTGGTGACTCATGTTGAGAAGTAGAAATAATTTGCTTGGTTGTGGAAAGAAAAGGAGTTATGTCAGTGTGTGGGCATGAAGGACATTTGTCTGGGTGGTAGGCATGCTTAGTTAAAGCTGTAAGTGGAGTTAACTCTCCCAAGAAAACCAGAGGCCCAGGGCCACGACATCCCTTTGGTTAAGAAAGGAACTCAGAGAGGACAGAAAACCTCTGCCCTAATCTCAACCATCAAGTATTGAGTTTCAGAGGGGTGGAGAGTCACAGAGAACTTCACCGAAATGAGAATTTTCAGGTCTTGATTATTACAAACCTAAATCTGTAGGATGTGTATGAAGGAGAACAAAGAGCAAAATCATAAAGGAAGTGCTGTTGGCTTTCATTCCTTTCCCTAGCCCTATCTTCCAGGAACTTTGAGTTTTCCTTATGCTTCTTGTTCCTCTGAACAACTCTCTATCCAGCTCCACCAGCCCAAGTGTTGCCAAGCATTCCCAAAGTTTATCACAGTGGAAATCATGAGTGGGTAGCCTGTCTTACTTCATGACAAGGTACGCCTGGCTGCCTTCTCTGTGGCTTCCAAGCATGTCTGATGTCAAGCAGGGAGAAGACTTGAATGAGATCATAATCTTTTCCCTCTCTTCCACTGTACATGGGCAGATCTCCCTTCTTTTTTATTTTTAAAAAATTGATTTTAGAGAGGGAAAGAGGAAGAGACAAAGAAACATCTATTTGTTGTTCCATTTATTCATGCAGTCATCGGTTGCTTCTTCTATGTGCCCTGACCAGGGATTAAACCCACAACCTTGGTGAATTGGGACGATTCTCTAACCAACTGAGCTACTGCCCTCCCCTTTCACAGTGTCCATTTACCAGGTTCTTCCATTAGTACCACTGTCCCTTCTCCCTGGCCCTCACTCATGACCTCAAATTTTGGGTTAACTTAATGTAGCTCTTGTCCCCAAGGAAAATAAGGGATAATTTCTTGAACCTGTCTTACTCTCTTCCCCTAATAAAACTCCTATTGATTTATAACCCATTTTCTTAGCCCCCTTCATGGTGATTGAAACAGATCAAATAATCAAATCTATGTTTTATTGTTGATGGCAGATGGATAATTGCTCACTCTGCTACTTTTCTCAGACAACTTACACATTTTAATAGGATCCTTTAACCCATTAGCACAAAGGATGGTATACTTTCTCTGTAAAGGGACAAGTAGTACGTATTTTAGGCTTTGAGAGCCATACAGTCTTTGTTGCAAATATTCAATTTTGGTATTGTAGCATGACATTAGCAATAGACAATTCATATATTGGAATGGTTGCATTCCAATTAATAAATAAATTGAATTTCATGTCATTTTCAGTGTCACAAAGTATTCTTGTTTTGATTTTTTTAATCATGTAAAAATATTTTAAAACATTCTCAGTTTGGGCATAAATAAATAGATAGCAAGCCAGATTTGGCCAGTGGGCTGTAGTTTGCCAACTGGTGTCTTAGCCTAAAAAGGGATTTCACATGTTATTATAATTTTAATGGGATGGAGAGAGTGACTTTTTTAGAATGGAATTGAGGGCAACCTTGCCAACCTCTTCAAATCACACAAGCTAGGTGGAAATGCTTACTATTTTATTCAACATATATTATAGAGAACTCCTATGTGGTACACACTGTGTTAGGTACTATGCAATACATTGATAGAATAGAACAGAAACTGTCTATGCCCTTATAAAGTTTAAAGTACAATGGGGGCAGATAGATAATCAACAACTAAATAGGCAATAAACATATAATTTCAAATTATGATAAATGTATGAAGAAAACACTGAAGAACAGTGATAGAGAGTGAGGAGGGAGCATACTTAGAAATCATGGTCAAGGAAGAGGAGTTCTATGTGAGGTTGTTTTTATTATGGAGTTAGTCTGGTGAAGAGCATTTGGAAGGAATAAAGGGCATTCCAGGCAGAAGGCCCAGCATGTGTTAGGGGGCTGAGACAGGACAGAGCTTGCCTTGTTCACAGGCCTAAAGGAAAGATTATGACTGGCAGAATTGGAGGAAAGTGGCCCAAGAAGAGGTGGGAGAAATAGACAAAGGCAAGATTACAAGACTCCTGTAGCCTGTTGAGAGAGTATGAATTTCATATAAAGCACAAGGGAAGCCCTCTTAGAAGATTACTCTGGCTGATGTGTGGAGAATGGACTAGAAGGAAAAAGCAAGTGTAAGTTGGATAACTAGTTAAAAGTTTATTACAGCTGTATGGTAAGAAGTGATGGTGGCTTAGACAATGGTGTTATCAGTGAAAATAAAAAAGTGTGGACAGGGACTTCCAGCCAAAATGGAGGCATGGGTAGACACACTGTACCTCCTTGCACAACCAAAAGAAGAACAATTAAAAAAACAAAAAACAACCAGATATGACTGAAAATCAAACTGTATGGAAGTCCAGCAACCGAGGAGTTAAAGAATAAATCTTCATCCAGACCAGTAGGAGGGGCGGAGACAGGCAGCTGGGGCAGAGAGGACTCGCAGCGAGGCAGCGGCTGGAGGACCCAACGGGGCTGAGGCTTGCAGACCCAGTAGTCCCACATTCGCGTGCAGATAAACCAAGAGAAACAGCTGGGGAGTGAGACAGACCTTGGGTCCCAGCACAGGGAAATAAAGACCAAAAACACAGATTGAAAACACCTGCAGGGGGTGAGGTGGCAGCAGGAGGAACTCCCAAACTCACAGGAGAGTTCATTAGAGAGACCCACAGGGTCACAGAACGTGCACAAGCCCACCCACTCAGAAATCAGCACAGACAGACCCAATTTGCTGAAATCCAGCAAAGAGCAGAACAAGCACCATTGTTCTCTTTCAGACTCCTATCAGGTCACAACACAATGTCATGAGTTACCCCGCCCTGGTGAACACCTAAGGCTCCGCCTCTTAAAGCAACATGCACACCAAGGACAAAATAAAAATTGCCCAAATGAAAGAACAGATCAACACTCCAGAAAAAATACAACTAAGCAATGAAGAGATAGCCAACCTATCAGATGCACAGTTCAAAACACTGGTAGTCAGGATGCTCACAGGATTAGTTGAATTTAGTCGCAAATTAGACGAAAAAATGAAAACTATGCTAAGCTAAATAAAAGAAGATGTACAGGCAACCAATAGGGATGGGAAGGAAACTGGGACTTGAATCAATGGTGTGGACCAGAAAGAAGAAAAAATCAGTCAACCAGAAAGAAATGAAGAAACAAGAATTCAAAAAGAGTGAGGGGAGGCTTAGGAACCTCCAGGACTTCTTTAAATGTCCCAATATTCGAATTTAAGAGTGCCAGAAGGAGAAGAGGAAGACCAAGGTATTGAAAACTTATTTGAACAAATAATGAAGGAAAACTTCCTCAATCTGGCAAAGGAAATAGACTTCCAGGAAGTCCAGGAAGCTCAGAGAGTTGCAAAGAAGTTGGACCCATGGAGGAGCACACCAAGGCACATCATAATTACATTACCCAAGATTAAAAATAAGGAGAGAATCTTAGAAGCAGCAAGGGAAAATGGGACAGTTACCTACAAAGGAGCTCCCATAAGACTGTCAGCTGATTCCTCAAAAGAGACCTTACAGGCAAGAAGGGGTTGGAGAAAAGTATTCCAAGTCATGAAAGGCAAGGACCTACATCCAAGATTACTCTATCCAGCAAAGCTTTCATTTAGAATGGAAGGGCAGATAAAGTGCTTCTCAGATAAGGTCAAATTAAAGGAGTTCATCATCACCAAGCCCTTATTATATGAAATGTTAAAGGGATTTATCTAGGAAAGGGAGGATGAAAAAGTATGAACAGTGGAATGACAGCAAACTCACAGTTATTAAAAACCACACCCAAATCAAGAACAAAAGCAAACTAAGCAGACAACTGGAGCAGGAGCAGAAACACAGAAATGGAGATCATATGGAGGGTTATCAACAGGGGAGGTAGAGAGGGAGAAAGCGTACAGAGAACAAGTAGTGTGGGTGGTGGGTAGGGGATAGGGTGAGGAATGGAATAGTGTGGGAAATGCGGAAACCAAGGAGCGTGTGTGTATGACCCATAGACATGAACTAAAGGGGGAGAGATGTGGGTGGGAGGGGATGTGCGGGGTGGAGAGGAGTGGAGGGGGAAATGGGACAACTGTAATAACATAATCAATAAAATATATTTTTAAAAAGGTGCGAACAGGTGTGTGATATATGTTGGAGCTAGAAACTATAGAACTTGCTGATTACATGTTGGAAGTGAGGGAGATAGCAGAAGCAAGAATGATTTGCAGGTTTCTGGCTTCAATAACTTGGTAGATGGTGGTTCTTTTTGATGAGATGGTAAAATACTAGGAAAGGAACTGTTATATTGAGGGAGTAGGAAACAAGACACTAATAAAGAGCTCTATTTTTGCTTAAGTTTGAGATTCCTCTGAGATTTCTACATAGATCTCTAAGCAGTTAGTCATGTGAGTCTAGCATTTGGAGGAGAGCTTTGTGTTGATGACATGAACACAGAAAAATCAACATATAGATATTTAATGCCATTGGAATGAACAGATCACTTAGGAAGAGGGTGCGGATAGAGGCCCTGGGAGCTAGTGAAGAGGCACTCTAAAATTTACATTGAGTGGCATGGACCCAAAGGCCTGGTGTGTCTCCTTCCACTCTTTCAAGGTGGGTTTAAAGGGAATAAAATTTTCATTCATTTAGTTATTCAGAAAATATTTATTGAGTAATTAATAAGTGCCAGAGATGCTGGAGATATTGTACAGAAAAAAACAGACAGCACTCTCCCTAGTCTGGTGGGGCTCACACTCTAGTGAACAATAAAGCAAAGTGAATAGGCCATTACAATTAGGGTTGTTAGGAACTATGACATAAGAAAGAAAGATATATTAGTCAAGGTAATTCTAGCTGCTATAACAAACAATCTTCACATCTCAGTGATTCAACACAATGAAAGTTTGTTGTTAATGTCATAGGCAAATCCAGGTCAAGCAGCTCCTCTGGGCAGCTGTCCTTCACGTAGTGACTCAGGATCAAGCCTCTTTCTATCATATGGCTTCATCATCCCATAGACTTCCTCAAAGTCTACCAATGGATCCTCTGTATTCTACAGGCCAAATAAATGAAGACAGCTCATGGAATATCACATAACATGATTTATAGCTCTATTTGAAATAGAAGCCAATGGCAAAAGAAGCTTGGAAATGTAATTTTCCTCTTTTCCCAGTAAGGAAAAGAGGTCAGTGAGAAACTAGCTAGTATCTGCCACTGAAGTGTAGGGCACTATGAGAGTTCAGAGGAGGAGCTCCTAGTATTTACTTAATGTGTCAGGAGAAGTTTCCTGGATGAAGTGACATCTACGCCGAACACCTGAAGGATGAGGAAGAATTAACCTGGTGCAGTGGGGTTAAGAATGTTCTAAGTAGAGGGAACAGCAAGTACTAATGATGGGACGTGAGAGAGAGTATGATTTATTTGAGGAACTGCCATTCAGCACAGCCAGAGTGCATGAGCTTAGGAATAGAAAGAAATGAGAATGAAATAGGAGGCCAGTGCCAAGGGTGGGCAGACCTTCAGGCTGATGCTTACAGATAGAATCAGATCAAGAGTTCCTCCAGGACCCCTGATGAAAGCTCTGGGTAGAGGTACTAGGGCAAAGATTTTAACCTCGAAGGCCTTCAGGGTCTAAGCAGAGATGTTGAATTTAAAAGAGCAGAGAACAGTGGTGCCTACAGGGAGGTGGAGTGTGTAAACTGTACCTAAATATATTAAATTTAAAAACAAAAACAAACAAGAAAGCACTGTGCAGGACAAATGAACCACATCTGCTTTGGACTTTGGTTAGAAGACTTCCAGAGAATTTTTAAAATTTAATCTTTATTATATTATTTTACATTACCTCTTAGTCCCCTTATACCTCCTTCCCCCAGCAGTCACCACACTATTATCCATGTCCATGAGTCCTTTTTCTTTTTTGCTCAATCCCTCCTCCCCCTAGTAAATTTTTACCATCACCAAAAATGTCCAGATCTAAAACAGGAGGCAGGAAGGTTTCAGACCAGAAGACTTTGCACCCAAGTCTATTGTTGTAAACAACTTAGTTCACAAATGGTTTCATACTTCCTGCTGTATTTGTTTAACTGGCCATTAAGACTGCAAGTTTCTGAAGATAGAAATGGGATTGTCTAGTTCCGGCCAAGATGGAGGTGTAGGTAGAAACCCTTTGCTTCCTTGCACAACCAAAAGGAGGATAACAACCAATCTAAAATCAATAAACAACAGAAGTGACAGAAAATCAAACTGCATGGAACTCTGACAACCACAGAATTAAAGAAACAGTCGTACAGAACAACCAGACTGGTAAGGTGGCAGACAGAGAGAAACTGCAGGAAGGCAGCAATCGTGCAGGCCAGGCTGGCTGCGGCAAGGTGGAGGGCTGTGATGGTGGGGTTGACTAAATGGGAAACTGAGACTCAGAGTGTGCTGTGGACTACGGGTGTTGCCACAGTGGGAGAACCTCCCAGTCTCACTCAAGAGTTCATTGAAAAATGGGTTAGAGAGGAGCAGGCAAGAGCCATTGTTCCCTCGCTGGCCCCTCCCCCACAGGCAGTGCAGCAGCGCAGCAAGGAGGGTTACCCTGTCCCAGTGAATACATAAGGCCCCGCCCCCTTACAACTTAACAGGGGCCCTGAACAAAGAAATAGGGCCAAAATGAAGGAGCAGTGCAAAACTTCAGAAAGAGAGCTAAATGATGAAGAAATAGCCAACCTCTCTGATGGAGAATTTAAAGTCCTGGTAATCAAAATGCTCGCAAAACTGATTGAGTTTGGTCAAAAATGAAAGATATCCAAAATGAAATAAAGCAAAATATTCAGGGAACCAACAGTGATAGGAAGGAAACCAAGACTCAAATCAACAATTTGGAACAAAAGGAAGAAATAAACATCCAACCAGAGCAGAGTGAAGAAATAAGAATTCAAAAAAATGAAGAGAGACTTTTGAACCTCTGGGATGACATTAAATGTTCCAATATCCAATTTATAGGGGTGCCAGAAGGAGAACAACAACAGCAAGAAATTGAAAACTTATTTGAACAAATAATGAAGGAAGACTTCCCCAATCTGGGCAAAGGAAATAGACTTCCAGGAAGTCCAGGAAGCTCAGAGAGTCCCAAAGAAGTAGGACCCAAAGACGAATACACTAAGGGACATCATCATTAAGTTACCCAAGATTAAAGATGAGAGAATCTTAAAAGCAGCAAGAGAAAAGGAGACAAGTACCTAAAAAGGAGTGCCCATAAGACTGTCAGTTGATTTCACAAAAGAAATCTTGCAGGCAAGAAGGGGCTGGAAAGAAGTATTTGAAATCACGAAAGGCAAGGACCTACATCCAGGATTACTCTATCCAGCAAAGCTATCATTTAGAATGGAAGGGCAGATAAAGTGCTTCCCAGAGAAGGTCAAGTTAAAGGAGTTCATCATCACCAAGCCATTATTATATGAAATGTTAAAAGGATTACCATTTAAAGCTTTATTTCCATCATATGTAAAATAAGGTTAATAATAACAATGATAGTGCTGAGTTCACAGAGTCATTCTGAGGATTAAATAAGATCATGCATATACAACACTTACTGCTATGTTTGGCATACGGTAGGTATTCAATAAAAGTTGGTAATTGTCATTGATGGTGTGGTGGTTGTAGCTACAGTTTAGGTTGCAGGTTTTGAAGGCAGAGAAACTTGGGTTTGTATTCTGGCCTCGGGCAAGTTACTTAGCTCCTCTAAGTCTTAGTTTCCTCATCTGTGAATTAGAGGTAACTACCCTGCCTGAGTAGGGTGGTTATTAGAGTTGAATAAGGAAATCTCCTTAACCCAATGGCTGGCAGATAGTAAGTGTTCGATAAATGGTAGCTATTGTTATTAGGCATAATGATGGCAACAGGGAACACTCAATGAACATTATCAAATGACCAACTAGCCCTGGCCAGGTAGCTCAGTTGGTTATAGTGTCATCCTGGGTTTGATCCCCAGTCAGAGCAGATACTGGAATCAACCAATGAATGTATCAATAAGTAGAACAACAAATCAATGCTTTTCTCTTTCTTTCTTTCTCTCTCCTCCCCCCAATCTCTCTCTAAAATCAATAAATAAAAATTTTAAAAATAAAATAAAACTTTAAAAAAACACAAATGACCAACTAACAGGTGAGTCTAAAATATTCATAGTTTGTAGCTGAGAGAGGAAAACCCACCAACTTCAGCTTTGGCACTATAAATTAGACATGAAACTGTCTCTAGCTAAAAAGTTTTAATATCTTATAAATATGAAAATCTTTTCAGAACTTCCTGTTATTCAGTAAATGCTAGTCCTAAATTGGCATATAAATATGATTTATGAGTGTGTGTAAAAGTTACAAGCAATATGGGGAAATAGTCCTACTGGCCACTTTTCTCCATCAATAAATAACCCATCATTTGGTGAAGCAACAATCTCATTTCCCTAAGAAAACACCAGAAAGGACATTACACAGAACTTTAAAAAGCCCTGTTTTGTAATCCTTTGGTAAGTATATATTTAGATAATGATAAACCAGGACCTTAGACTAGATTCACAAGCTACATTCACGCTGCCCCATTTCTGTGCCTGTAGTTACACAACTAAATAAATGGAAAAATGTTGAGAGACCAGAAGCCCTAGTCCAACATTTGGACTGATTAAATTTCCTAACTCCATTTCCTATTCTGGCTTTTCCCCAACCAGACTAACAGCTTCCATACAAGATTGACCCTCAGAAAAGTCGTGTAGCAGGTCAACTTTCTCTTTGTATTCTTTTAGGTTTCCTTTACATTCGTCTCTCCTCTGGGTCCCCAGTATCTTTCTGTTTCTCCCCAGTTCCCCCAAATACCTCCCTGAATGTCCTATACAAAGTCACTTTCTCTGACATAAAGAAATTGTGCCCTTCTTCCCATAAGACCTGACCTGTTTTGTAGGTCACTCCTTCAGGGCTCTTCTATTGACTCCCAAGGCAACAGGACAGAAAACTAACAGTATAGCTACTTCTTCCCGTTGTCTCAACTCCGGCAAGCTGACATGCTCAGTTCATTGCCCCAAAGAACAGGTTCAGGAGCTCCTCTAAGACACTAGGCTGTGAGTCCTGGGTTTCTTAGAGCTGGGTTGGGTTTGCTGTATGAAACTCATGGTAACTACCAACTGGGCATTCTGCCCACAGCAGTGCATAGGCTTGAGAGGAAGGGTTTCATCCAGACAGAGCAAAGCTCCTGCTCTGTGAAGTCAACTGGGTGGGGCAAAGCTGGGGTGCAGGTAAAATGAAGTAAAATGGAGGTAATAACAACACCAACCTCCCAGGGATATTGTGATGATTAAATCAAGTGATACATGTAAAGTTTTTAGAACAATGCCTGGCACATTGTAAGTCTCTAATAAATGTTAGTTGTTCTTATGCCCACCCTCTGAAGATTGGGTGGCTAGTGTACAAGGATTCTGATCCAACACAGCTCCTGAAGCACTGTGCATCTCTGTGCTTCTCTTTTGGAGCCCACTCACTCAGAGCAGTGATGACATCCATTCAGGGACCATACTTAAGGCTTCTGCTCCCTTCTTTTCCCCACCTACCCAGCCTCTCCTTCCTGCTAAACTTATTTACCATTCATGCTGAAAGCCTTAGTGTATTTTCTCTCATAAAAACTCAGAGGTCATACTGGCAGCAAATATATGCTGTGAACATATTTGTTTAGCTCATATTGGTAATTTTTTAAAGATTTCAGTTGCCTGACAAAATTTTTAAAAATCAGAATATTTCTTATAAAAAGCTGCTATTTTTTTTTTTAGGTTTTAAGATCCAGCAACACAAGTCTAAAATACAGTAGGCAAATATCCATTGCCTCTGGGTGATGTCTGCCCCCTTAAAAACAGAGTAGCTGTGTACTTACTGGCTTATCACTGTCTACAGCAGACACGCTTCTCTGTTTTACTGACACCAGCAATAACCCTTCAGGGCCCACCAAGAGGAGCCTCAATGACTTATTAAAACTGGAACCTGAACTGATAACAGAAAACAGGCTTCTCTTCTCTGATGGTCAGGGAAGGGGCTCAGTGGTCACAGAACTCAGTTGCCTACCTCTGCTTCATGGAGGGAAGACAACAGATGTTCCCTTCATCCTAGGAGAGGTTGCCCTTTGCTGGAGATTTTATATATGTATACGTATTGGGGGGAAAAGAAGGTTCATAGGTGTTTGTATGGAAATAATATAAGTAATAAATAATAATACAAGAATAAATTCTGCATTTCCTGTACTCATAACTGTTAACCTACTTTTGCCTCACCCTGTGTGTGCATATATACAAGTCTACAGGAAAAAAGTCAAGCTATTATTAACATAACAAGAACAGTTTGCACGACATCAATGAAACCTGGCAGCCAAGGAGAGTGGACCAGAATGCACATGCGTGAATGATGACGACTTCACTGTACTAGTCAGTGGGGATAGCAGATGCCGTTGAGTGAACATGTGTACTGTGTGGCCATCACATTTAAAATGACTGAGTGAGTTGAGCAATGAATCTACATCGAATTTTGCATTAAGCTTGAACATCCCTCCACAGAAACTATTGCAATGATGCAGAAGGCTGTAGCTATAGGCAACTGGTGATTGACAGCTTCATTATGACAGTGTGCCTGGTGATGTATCACATCTCATGCAGTTTTTTTGTTGAAACATCAAATCACCAAGGTGACTCAGCTCCCCTATAACCCAGATTTGGTGCCCTGTGGCTTCTGGCTTTTCTCAAAACTGAAGGGGAAGAGATTTCAGACTGTTGATGAGATTCAGGAAAATACAAGGGGGAAACTGATGGCAATTGGGAGAACCGTATGAGGTCCCAAGGTGCCTACTTTGACGGAGACTGGGGCGTCATTGTCCTATGTACACGTCTTGCTTGTATGTTGTATCTTCTTCAATAAATATCTCTATTTTTCATATTGCATGGCCAGATACCTTCTGGACAGACCTCGTATACTGAATGTTTGTGTCCTGTTGTAACCTCATTTCTCCTTAAACAAGGAAGTCCACATATGTCTATGTCAACTAAGCTGTCTTTGTTCCCCAACAAATAAGGCTTTGCCTATGGAGTTTGTAGGGTCGTGTATTATTCAAATATTTTTGGCTGCTTTGGAGATATAATAATGGAAATTTTCCTGGAACACATTCTGGAAGCTTTCTGCAGGATGGGATAGAGAGCATACTAATGTTGGCTCAACAAAACTTCTCCAAAGGGGCAGTCAGCATCTGGGGGGAACCAGGGCAGCTGCAAACCCTGCCCACTGGCAGGCATGGCAGGGATGATTCCAGGAGTGCGTCTACCCTAAATATCCGCAGCTTACTTTAAGTCTAAGGAAGAAAACTAGCAGCTCAGTTCTTATGAGCTTGGGGGCAATGATAATAAACATTCAGCTTAATACTACAGATCAGGCACTGTTCCATTACCTCACAAAAATCTGATGAGAGAGGTCCTATTCTAATATCCACTTTTATCGATGAGGAAACTGAGGCACAATGGTTAAGTAACTAGCTAAGACTATGAAACCAGTTAGTATTAAAATGAATATTCTAAATCAGGCAGTTGGCCCATAGAATTTGTACTCCTAACTACTACACCATGGGACTACCATCATCAGAATCACCTGGGAACCCTTCGGAGATACAAATTCTCAGGCCCCACCCCCAGAACATCTGAATCAGACACTTTGGGGATAGGACCCAAAAACCTATGTTTCTTGTGTTTGTTTATTTTTTATTATTTTTTGAGAGAGGGGAAGAGAGGAAGAATGAGAAAGAGAGGGAGAGAAACATTGATTGGCTGCCTTCCTTATGCACCACAACTGGGGATCAAATTTGCAATCTAGGCATGTGCCATGACCAGGGATTGAACTGGCAACCTGACAAACTTTCGGTTGTGGAACACCTAACCAACTGAGTCACATCAGCCGAGGCCAGAGATCTATGTTTTTAAAAAGGCTCTCAAGGTGACTCTGATGCAAGCTCAAGTTTGAGAACAAATGTTCTAGGAGATAAGGACTCCCAACAATTGTAATGAACACAGCAGGTTGACTACTGGAAAGAATTGGCAGAGTGTGCAGTCACTTGAATGAGAATTAAAAGTCTTGAGGTGAGGGTGGAGGGAAATCACTTTCCCACCAATTTGTTCCATTACCCACAATTCCATTATTAGCCACACATTCCTTTAGGTTGTGAAGGCTTCATTATTTACAAGACATTTTGATTAAAATGCAAATACCTCTGACAAAAAGAATTCCATAAACCAGCTCCTTATGGAATCTTACGGAGAGTGACCAAATGTCGCAGGTCATGTCCCACAGAATCCATATGCTGTGGTTGGCGTATAAATAAATTCCCATAAGAATCTGTAAGACTAGAAGAGCCGGGACTACAGGACCCCCCTCTGATCTCAGAGAGAGGCCTCCAGCGCTGCCTTAACCGGCTTTTATTGTTTTTCCTAGCTACATTACATCAGAATGGCCTTCATTTACTATGCATAGATTTGTTTTAGGTGATAGACAGCCAGGAAGATACATCAAAAATGTCATTTACAAAAATGCAAAAGCAAGAGGTGTGACTGAACTTGAAAGGATTAGCATCAGTCTTCGGAAGTCAGATATGCATCAGCGTTTGCTCTTTTGATCCAGGGTGAGAGAGTTTTTCAGCAAGAGCAACGCTTAACTCTAGGAAAGATGTAATCCTGATTTATCCACAGGAAAGCCCTTTTTCACACATGCGGGGCCTGCCTGCCGTCTTGTACTCCTCTTGCGTTTTCATGAGAGGGCCAGGGTTACATTTCCCTCATGCGTGGAATGGTTTTCCTACAACCAAACATTTGTATTTGCCTAGGACTGAAGGGTCTTTGAGGATGCAGAACTTTTCAGTGCTAAAATTGACAGTCTCCCCACCAGTCATATCTGCCCAGGACTGAGATGGTTCTTGAGATACAGGATGTTTCCTGCTAAAATTAGAAAGTCCTAGACAAAGCCAGACAAGTTGAACATTCCATAACATGGATAACAGAGCTGCATGTTAGAAGCATGGAATGGACTACAATAAGCATTGCCACACAGGTGGCTTGAAAGCCACACAGCTGAAGATGCCCCAACTTTAAACAGGGGGTAGACAGGAAATTTTTCAGGGTTATGTTTTCCAGACTTCAACAAAAGGATGGAGGTAAGCTTTTGCATCCAGCAATGACATGAAGGATTATTAGGACACATAATAACTGCAGCAACAGACCTTTCCATGAAATTTAGTGCTGAATGATGTATTAAGAATTACGCTCCTAAAAGTTATGTAAATGGCAGTGTGTATGTAAAACAGAATATAATGCCTACATTTTAAATTGTGGTAACAAAGATTCTTTTAGTTTCTTTTTAAATTTTTATTTTTTATGTTTTATTTTAATTATATTTTATTGATTATGCTATTACAGCTGTCCCACTTGTTTCCATTTTGGTCCCTCCACTCAGCAACTCCCCCCACAACTCCCTCAGGCAATCCTCACACCATTGTTCATGTCCATGGGTCATTCATATATGTTCTTTGGCTACTCCATTTCCTATACTGTACTTTACATCCCCATGGCTATCCTGTAACTACCTATTTGTACTTCTTAATCCCCTCACCACTTCACTTACGATTCTCTCTGTTCTTCCTGTTTGCTTAGTTTGTTTTTTAGATTCAGTTGTTGATATGTATGTATTTATTGTCATTTTATTGTTCTTGTTTTTCTTAAATAAGACCCTTTAACTTTTCATATAATAATGGTTTGGTGATGATGAACTCCTTTAATCTTTTTTAAAATTATATTTTATTGATTATGGCATTACAGTTGTCCTGATTTTTCCTCCTTTGCCTACCCCAACCAGCAGCCCCAGCTACCTCAGGCAATCCCCACACCATTGTTTATGTCCATGAATCACGTGTATAAGTTCTTTGGTTGATCCCTTTCCTATCCTGTACTTTACATCCCCATAGCTATTCTGTGACTACCTATTTGTACTTCTTAGTCCCCTCACCTCTTCACCCATTCCCCCACAGCCCCTCCCATCTGGCAACCATCAAAATGCTCTCCATATCCATGATCCTGTCTCTGTTCTTCTTGTTTGCTTAGTTTGTTTTTGAGATTCAATTGTTGAAAGATATATTTTTTGTCATCTTATTGTTCACAGTTTTGATTTTCTTCTTTTTCTTAAATAAGCCCCTGTAGCATTTCATATAATAATGCCTTGGTGATGATGAACACCTTTAATTTTTTTCTTATCTGGGAAGCTCTTTATCTGCCCTTTGATTCTAAATGATAGCTTTTCTGGGTAGAGATACAGGATGCAGATCCCTGTTTTTCATAACTTTGAATATTTCTTGCCAATCCTTCTTAGCTTGCAAAGTTTCTTTTGAGAAATCAGGTGACAGTCTTATGGGAACTCCCCTGTAGGTAACTAACCTCTTTTCTCTTTCTCCTTTTAAGATTATCTCTTTATCTTTAACCTTTGGCATTTTAATTATGATGTATCTTGGTGGGGGCCTCTTTGCATCCATCTTGTTTGGGACTCTCTGTGCTTCCTGGGCTTGCATGTCTGTTTCCTTCATCAAATTAGAGAAATTTTTTTTTCCATTGTATTTTCAAATAGATTTCCAATTTCTTGCTCTTTCTGGCACCTTTATGATGTGAATATTGGACCTTTTGGAATTGTCCAAGAGGCCGCTTATACTACCCTCATTTTTTTGGCTTCTTTTTTCTTCTTGATTTTCTGATTGGTTGTTTTTTGCTTCCTGGTGTTGCAAATCATTGATTTGATTCTCGGCTTTATACACTCTACTGTTGTTTCCCTGTAAATTGTTCTCTGTTTCAATTAGTGTATCCTTTGTTTCTGACTGGGTCTTTTTTATGCTGCTAAGGTCCTCATTAAGTTCCTTGAGCATCCTTATAACCAGTGTTTTGAACTCTGCATCTGATAGATTGCTTATCTCCATTTTGTTTAGTTCTGGAGTTTTTATCTATTCTTTCATTTGGGCCATGTTTCTTTGTCTCCTTGTTTTGGCAACCTCCCTGTGTTTGTTTCTCAGTATTTGGTGGTGCTGCTTTGAATTCATGTCTTGGTAGTGTGGCCTAATGTGGTATGTGTCCTGTAGGGTCCAGTGGCACAGCCTCCCCCATCACCCAAGCTGGGTACTTGAGATGCGCCCTCCATGTGGGCTGAATATATTCTGCTCTTGTAGTTGAGACTTGGTTGCTGTTGGCAGAACAATGGGAGGGATTTACCCAGGCCAGTCAGCTGCAAGGATAGGGTGTAACCACTGACCACCAACCTCAGCCCTCCGTGGAGGATTAGCTGTGCAGGGAAAGGGTGGTGGTGCTCTGATGTGATCTGTAGCTGTCCACTGGGTGCGGGCACACTGGCCTTGGGGTTTCCCTGGTGGTACAGGCCAAGGTCAGTCCCCACCTGTGTTTTGCCTGGAGCACCTATCCTGATCTATAAAGCAATCTGATATGGCTGCTACCTGTGCTCTGTTGGAGGTTCCCAGGCAAAGCCAAGCTGTGAATCTAGGCTGGCTGCTGCTAGTGCCAGGCCTGGGACCACTTAGCAAGAGGTATGGGAGCTGGGGGCTTACTGAGGCCAACTGTTGCTTGTTTGAGAAGATTTAAAAAGCTGTGAAGCCTGAGCCAAGACCAGCCATTCATGTGGAAAAGCAGCTTGGGTGGTCTGGTAAGTTGGGTGGGACGAAGTCTCTGGGGATCTCCAAGGCAGGTCAAAAGTGTTAGCCAGGTTTATGGAGTCTCATATATGGTACCAGCTTGCTGTCTCTGTGAGGAGAGGGTTTGTTTAGAAGGGGGACAATTGCCTCTACTTGCCTTGATGCCAGACACTTTATTTTCTCCCCATATGCCAATGGTGCCTTTCAAGCTGCTACCCTGGTGCTAGAGCTCAGAGGGAGTAAGTCTGAGTAGGTGAGTCAATGTGTGGGTTCCCTAAGAGGAACTGCTTGGGGCTTCAGCAGTTTCTTCCACCAACTCAGTACCCACTGGTTTTTGCAGCCAGAAGTTGTGAGGACTTATCTTCCTGGTACTGGAACCCTGGGCTGGGAGCCCTGGTGTGGGGCTGGGACTCTTTTCTCCCGAGATACCCCTCCCAAATTTTTGTCCACAACACATGGGTGAGGGACTAGTCTGTTCTGCATCTGTACCCCTCCTACCAGTCTGGATGGATGTGTTTTCTTTAATTCTGTAGTTATCAGACTTCCATTCAACTCAACTTCTGATGGTTCTGAGTGATGGTTGTAATACTCCTAGCTGATCTGATGCTTTGCTCTAAAACTTAGGGTCTTAACCAGAAGATGGACTGGGTATAAGTGTGAGTTGGAGGAGTGGCCACAGAGCCTCTCTATCCCTCCCTGTAACATCAGGGATGGCTCTCCAATATGCATCAAGGTTAGAATATGAAAAATGAAAGACTTCCAGTGGAGCAGGGATTTGGAAGGACAGGAGCAAAGGGGTCCATGGTTTCTTCTGGGTGAGTTTTCTCCTCTACTGTCCACCTACATTAGTAGTAAACTCGATACAAAGAAGCTAAGCAGGGCAAGGGGAGAAGTAGGGAAAAGACAATTAGAAACTAGTTGCCAGGTTCTTTGTCTGTTCCAAGTTTAAAGCAAAAATACAGTGTAAAGGGAGTCTGAGGTATTTTCATTGTCCAGCTCTGCTAACCAGGGTAAGAGAGTCAAAACAGATTTGAAGCAGAATCTTATGACTGTGAATAAAGACTGCATTTCCTTAACAAATTCCCTGTGTCACATTAGTTTTGGGAACCAAGTGCAATAGCAGGCAGCAGAAAAATGTCTTGGTGTAATATTGTAAAGGGAACCCTAAAATTTTGAGCAGCACAATTAGCCTTGCAGCTGTCTTTTCTTTGTCATACTACTGCCATAGTTTGCATATAAAAGAGATCAAAGCCAGGGGAGAGAAGGGTGGCCTGAGAAGTCCCTGGTGAACTTTTCTTCTTTTACAAAGGCAGTATGAAGTAGTCACTCATTATGGAATAAGACTTTTAAGCTGAGCTTTCTACTCACAGCACATTATTTATGCTTATTGTAAATTTAAATCCTTCTGCCTGCTTTTCTTCCCTAGGAATACTTTATTTTTCAAGCCCCATCTACCACTGCTCCCCAACAAGAACCATGCAATTCAGCCAAGCTGCTCACCTTAGTTTCCCTTGAATGTACTGCAAATATCCCACTTGCAGGATTTCCTGACATCCTTTTCTATGCTTGGCCTGTCCTCTTTTTAGATGGCCAAACTATCCTCCCATTCCAGAACACAAAGTCTTACCAGGTCTTCGCCTCATCTCTATGATGCATTTTCATTGCTTCATCTGGGTCTCTGTTTTTCACCTGAACCAAAGCTGTTTACTGTGTTGCTTCAGGAGCTCAGTGAAGTTGTGACAGGAAGTATTTATGCAGGATATAGATTGTTCTAAAACTTAGCCACTTCGGGGCCACTTCCTGTATACATGAAGTGGACTGGGCTCAAGAGACCCACAGCTAGGTAAAGAAATTGCTAGATATCATTCGTTTCCTAGAGTAAGACAAACTGGCTCCCAGGGCTGGTGGTGGAATGTGGAAGTTCTGTGAATCACAATGGCTCTTTCATGGGACCTGCCTTAAATAACAATCCTGCAGTACCTAGAGTTTGTATAGCCCTTAGCATTCAAGGATGTCACAGTGCTCCTTAATCCCAAAACATGCTCTCCTCAGTATATGAACACAACATCAATGACCCATTAGCAGTAGCATTTGCCAGCAGCAGGGATGACGCTGCACCCAGTCTTTCAGTCTCTTACTGCATGTGACTAAGAGCATTTTCCAGCCATGGTTGGGCCTTGGAGGGGAGCAAAGCTAATGGATTCACAAGTGCCCTTCCAGAACTCTAGCCCAGAAATCTAACCACCTCAGTTCACCAGCCAAAAATGCTTCATTCTCTCAAGATTCATGGTCTTCAATTCCTCACGTGACTCCTGGAGAGCAGGCTGTAGAGTCTCTCTGAATTTAAATCTTGACTCTTCTTACTAACTTGTAAATGACTTGATCTTTCTATGCCTCAGATCGTTCATCTGTAGAATGAAAACTGAGGTACTAAAAATAGTACCTACCCCTTAAAATTTTTATCAGGATTAGAGATAATATGTATCAAGTGCCTAGAGTGATGCCTGGCATTTACTGCATTCATTGTGGCTGTTACTATAATTCACTGTTGTCCAATAACAAAACCAATAGCTGAATATGTTGCCCTGTAGGCTTTGTTTTGTCCTATCACCTGGTGCCAAGATTTTCCACATCTTCATTTGGTTATCATATTCCTTGACAACCATGTAACACGCACCTCTAACTCTCAGCTCTGAACCCCAGCGCATTATGACAGTATTTGGTGTGTTTGGAACATCAAAGGAATATTGTCTGTGCCCCCAATGAGCTCCACATTGACCTCTGTAAATGGACCAAAAGGAAGGCAACTTTGGCAGCATACATACCCTATCACAGTAAGCACAGCCCAAACCCACTGGGCCTAGGCAAATTCAGGCCCAGCCCTCAAATGTGTTTCTAACCGAAATTTGGGAAAGCCACAATAAAAGCTCAGGGAGATATCTTATAAGACCTTCCTGGTTTTTGAAAAAGTGAAGGGTTTGGTTTCCTGAAAAGGTGAGAAAAATCCCCATCTATTAATTACCCAGAATTATGCTGGATATTGTGAGAATATCTATCTGTCTGTCTATCTATATATCTGTCTGTCTATCTATATATCTATCTATCTACATATCTATCTATCTATCTACCTACCTACCTTCTTGTGGGGTGACTCAGGACATGGCCCCTTTACTTCAGAGAACAGATGGCTGCCTGGCCAGCAGCCATAAGGAGCAAGGAAAATAGTCTGTATATGAAATCCTAGCCTTGTCAAGGCTCCTGTGTTTATCACACTTCTGTAGCATTTTCTTTGACATGCTACTGCGGCTCCCTCCACTGCTGCTAATCCCTCCATAGCCCTATAAGTAACACCAAGGCTGGAGGCAGGGTGCAGTTGCTCTTGCACCACCAATCTGCAGACATTGAGGCACTCCTCTATAATGTGAGTAATAAACAGCATGTCCACAGCAAGTCCATATCTGCTGGTCCTTCAGGTGGTTTTCTTTTGGACTATCATGAACACAAGTGCAGTGCAGCTCCCCAGTTTGGACCTCCTGTGTTACACCACTTACCTAGTTTGTTCTTATTTCAGCTGGGTGCTGGGTCCTTAAAGGGTTTCTAATCTAGCAAGAGTCTTGAAACAATTTTTTAAATAATGCAAAAAAAGGACAAATATCATATGATTCCTTTTATATGAAGTACCTAGAATAGTCTAATTGTTGTTTATAGAATAGTCAAGCCCAGTTGTTTCTAGAAACAGAAAGTAAAATAATGGCTACCAGGGACTGGATGGAAGGGGAAAATAGAGAGTCATTGTTTAATGGGTACAAAGGTTTAGTATGGGATGAAGTAAAAGTTCTGGAACTATACAGTGCTGATGGCTGACAACAATGTGAATATACTTAATGCCACATAATTATAAACTTAAAATGGTAAATTTTGTAATATACATATCCACAATTTAAAAAATAATGCAAGACTATAAAAAAATCTGTCACATGCTAAATTATGAAAACCACACTGAAAGTCATTTTTGGCCATAATGAATTTAGAATCAGGAAAACTCAAAGAGGGCTGGAGTAACTCAGCAAAGTTTCACAGAAAAAGGCAACATGTAACCTGGGCAATTTGAAAAAGGGGGAGTGAGGGGAGAATTGCTGAAGCAGAGGCCCAGAAATAGTAATGAGTATGACTTGAACAATGAGTGCAATAATCCCACAAAACAGGTGTGTGTACTTAAGACAGCAGTAGGAACTCTGGTTGCTTGAGTCTGATGGGGTCTAACCACAGAATGACTTGAAAAGCCAGTAGACATTCAAATTGGAAGCTTTGGGCATTAAAATTCATTCTAGGACTATACAATTTCATCTCTTCCTGTTGTAATCTGAACAACATCTGCAGTTAATTGTATTAAGCCCAGTTGTTTTTTAAAGATTTTATTTATTTTAGAGGAGAAGGGAAGGAGAAAGAGAGGGAGAGAAACATCAGTCTACTGGGGACTTGTGCAACCCAGGCATGTGCCCTGTCTTGGAATCGAACAGGTGACCCTTTGGTTCACAGGCTGGCACTCAATCCACTGATCCAAACCAGCCAGGGCATATTGAGCCCAGTTTTGGTAATACACTATAATTATGTTTAAGATGTCATCATTGGAGGTTGGGGAATCTGGGTGATGGATACAAGGGATCTCTCAGCACTATTTTTGTAACTTCTTGTAAAACTATAATTACTTCAAAATAAAATTAAATGGTAGGCCCTGGAGAAGATTGACCTGAAGTTTATCGACACCACCTCCAAGTTTGGCCATGGCTGTTTCCAGACGATGGAGGAGAAGAAAGCGTTCATGGGACCACTTAAGAAAGACTGAATTGCAAAGGAAGAAGGAGCCTAATGGCAGGAGCAAATTGTGCAGCTGGTGGGATCTCAATAAAAATTATATTCCAGTGAAAAAAAAAGTTGTAAAATTAATGTCTGAAAGACCAATCTGTCATCGGTGTATGTGACAATTTTGAAGAAGACAAAATACAGACTGCATGAGAAAAATTTGTTCCAAGCAGATATTTCCTCATTTAAACACTTAAACATGGTTCATTCACAAAAGAGGTTGGGCCTGGGTCAACAAAACTCCCTCCCATCATTCAGTCAAAAAGAAATATTGAGTTTAGTGGGCCTGAGAGCCAAACTGTGTCACCGGATGAGGATGCTTGGTCTTGGGAGTTTGAAATTGAGAATGACTTTCTAGTCAGCCATCTAGAGGTAATTCAGGCCCTGAATGGGCAAAGAACAACCTGTTAATAAACAGAATGTGAGTGACACACCTATTTAGATGTTAGACCAGCTAAACGGGAGCTTATTCTCTAAAAATCACAATGAAAACACCTCTAAAGTCCGCAGTCTGCCGAAACAGAACTGGGCTTGGTACATAGTCTTCTGTAGCAAGTAAGTAGGTATCTGGCTATACAGTATGCTCGTTGAATGATAGAGACTCAGAGGTCCATTCAAATATCATCTGCTTGCCCAACCAAACTCATTCAGCACCCAAAATCCACAAAAGAAAAAGCTGAATTCTGACAAGCAAACTTTCTTCCACTTTCTTTGTATTTCTTTTTAGAGAACAGATGTTGGTTAGGATGAAGAGCGAGTGAAAGAAAAGGAGTTGAAGGTGAAGGGAACCAAGATTTGCTAACTTTTGGGATATTGATTTTAAAGTAGGTATTTTTGAAACATATTATTTATTTATTCTAGAAAGAGAGGAAGTGTAGGATATGTGGAGGCCGTCTGGCTTCCTCACTCAAATGTCTGGGTAACTAAGGGAAGCAGTGTTCCCATAGCTTTGAGACTGGGTCCGATAAACTGTTCCCATAATATGAAGTGGGCTCCCATGCACAGAATTATGTTACATTATGTAATGTTCTGTTTTCTGGCTTTGTTCCCCTCTAGTACTTAAACAGGTAGGGACTTCTCACTAGTGAGAGGCACACAAGGGGACATGGGGCCACGATGTGTGCCATGCTGGGGAGCAAGGGTCATGATGTGTGCCACACAGAGACATGCAGATAGACATGCAGCTTGCGGTGGGCATGGCTCACCTACCCATGGATAAAGGCATGCCAGACATCCCAACGGCTCTGTAAATATTTTTCCATCTACACGAATATCATGAACCTGCCCAGCCTTGAAGGGTCGCAACACAGGAAGGGAGGGAGAAAAAGAGGGAGAGAAACATCAATGTGTGGTTGCTTCTCGCACATCCGCTACTGGGGACCTGGCCCCCAACACAGTGATGTGCCCTGACTGGGAATCGGACAGGCAGTCCTTTGGTTTGCAGGCCGGCGCTCAATCCACCGAACCACGCCAGTCAGGGCATTACGATAGTTATTGAGGAACCAAAAGACTCAGAAAGAACTTTTGACCTTCCCCCTTTTCTGTCCAAGAGGTTAAGATGGAAAGACCTGCTTCAGGGAAAGAAATCTTGGCTTATTCAACTTAGCCTAATTTGAGTTAAGTATGGAAGATAGGAAGATGGCAATCAGAGAGGAGTTGTAGCTAGATCACCCTCTGTGTCACATTGAAGCAAAAATTTGTCTGCCATGTGTGTTCTGCTCTTCCTCAATTAGCTATAGATTGCCCACTCTGACTTTTGAAATCTAAAATCCTATTCCCGCCTTTTCTCCCTTGTCCAAAATGGCATATATAACTGATTTTCCATCACTGTCTTTGGAATTTCTGTGCCTATGTGAATTCCCTGTGCACATGTATTAAAATATGATTTTCTCCTGTCTGTTAGATTATTAGCCCAGCTAGAACTACATATTATTATTATTATTAGCTTTCATAGAGGGCATCCTTCCAGATCATGTCTCTTAATAGGTAGCTAGCCCATCCTCCTTCTGCCATGACCTCAACCAATTGGGATCTCTGATGAGCCACTTGGAATAAATCCCGCCAGTTGGCTTCAACTGGTTGCCCAGATAAAGCCAAAAGTGGAAGTGGGAGGGTGATGAGAAGAAAGTGAAAGCCCTTTTCAAATTTCACTTGCCCTTCCTAAGGTTTATACCCTTCATCTCATTTGGTTTTTCGCTTTAGCATTTCTTTGGTGGTGGGCGTGAGGGGGGCGGTGCACGGTCCTGCTGCTCATTGAGTTTGTTTTCAGCCTTACAGAGCAGCTAGCTGGCTTCCTTAACACTTCTGAGGCAGGTCAATTATCTTGATTGTTTCTGTTTGGGCTGTCTAATTAAACCAGCCAGTCATGAATACACAGAGGATTTATCACTTAATAGCTGAACTTCTTGAGTCATTAAGGAATAGGAGAAAACAGCCAAGTGATTATTAACCTTGCAGAAAATGTAACTGAGGAGATGGCCCTTGCTTCCTGTTGTATCCTTGACTGTTCCCCTCTGTGAAATGATGACTTGTTTTGCCTTTCTGGCCTTGGGGGTTGGAAACAGTTTGGGGTGAGGTAAGGGGCATGACAGGGTGAAGGAAAAGCACAGAGGACTATTTAGGACTTCTGAGAGCAAGCTGTGTACTTCTGGGTTTTGCATATCCTTCCAGACTAGTGTCCTATAGGGTTTGCTCCTAAAGTATTTGCATGATTTCCTGGGCAGGTATTTGCATTCACCTGGGCAGGTTTCTGGGCCCCAATCCTTCCCACTGCTCCTGTGTGGCTCCAGGGAGAGGACAGAGTGAGTTTGTCAAGGGACTCAAAACTGTAATGCCTTCTCACATCTAAAACTGGATGGGTTCTCATTCAACCCCTGGCCCATGAGGGTCCTTGACCCTGACCTATATCAGTACCTCTGTAATAGGGTGCAGCCAAGGGGGGCCCCAAATAGGGATTTGTAATGGGGTCCGAACTCGGAGTGTCCAGGAAATATTAGAAAAAATATATATAGGATGTCCTCACCGCCACAAGTCTGAGTTGGGGGATGGGACACATGGAACAGGGCCATTCAGAGCTGTTTTGTATAGCAATAGCTTTGCAGATAACCTCTGGCATGATCATTTAACATGTATATAACCTTTAGCTTGTTTCATGGATATGTTAAATAGCTGTGGCCATGCTTTGAGCCAGGGGGATCGAAGTGACTTCCACCCAAGATGTAACTGGGAGGCAACTCCCCCTGGTCACAGCACCTGCATGAGAGCTTGGAGATTATTGGCTCCATGCCATGGGGCCACACCAGCCCAGAGTTACCATGGCAGCCCAGTAAAGCTGGAAGAACATGGGAATGCTGGCAGGTGTAACTGATTATGGGAGGAGTTGGAAATGGGGCTGCAGAGGAAGATCAGAGCAGAGATTTAAACTCAGACCATGCCTAGGAGGGGACCACATGGCTTTGGAGTAAAGGGGAGAACCATGCAGCTTTGGCGGAATGGGGACCCCTCAGTTTGGGCAAGAGTCAGGACCACGTGGCTTTGGGGTGCTCCCTTTTGCCCCGTGGCTCAGGATGCAGGAGAGACTTTCCCAGGAAGAAAAGGGGTGAAAGGACTCTTGCTAGTGGGCCGTGAGAAGGTGCCACATGGCTTTGGATGAACTGGAGATCATAGGGGCGACACAGCTGATGGTGCCAGGAGCCTGAATCACGAACTTCTATTTGTTTTCCTGAGATATGGTACCCCAGACTGGGCAAATGTGAGAAAGAAGGACTGTGTGCATTTGAGGGTATTCTAAAGGACTTTAGTATTTTAACGAAGACATTAAGTCACTACTCTAAGTCTGTATAACTTTTTTTAAAGACTTTATTTATTTATTTTCAGAGAGAGGAGAAGGGAGGGAGAAAGAGCAATGTATGGTTGCCTCTCACATGGCCCTCACTGGGGGCCTGGCCCGCAACCCAGGCATATGCCCCGACTGGGAATCGAACCGGGACCCTCTGGTTCCCAGCCCGCGCTCAATCCACTGAGCTACACCAGCCGGGCTAAGTCTGCATAACTTTTAAATAAATAATTCCTTTCCTTTCACCACTCTCTAGCATTGAGAGATGTCTTTCCTCTGGCAGCGGGCAAAGTAAACCTAGTACAGGGGAGGAACCTCCGGAGAAAAAGAGGGGGTCCTTTTGGTAATAGCATATCGTTCACCACCCCCAGTGTCTGTTCTGTAACACCTCTACAGAGCAGAACGGTGGACCCCAAGGCCAGGCTACACATTAGGCCAAAATAAATAACTGTTAACTCTTAAACTGTATGCTGGGATGGCAGTGGGAAGGCTGGGTTTGTGAATAAGTGAGAATCCTTGAGTACCTGCTAGCAGTTGACTGCAGTTTGCCCTGCTATCAGCTTGTGCTCTTTCTCCTGTGAACATACTGGGTCTCAGAATCAGCTCTGTGGTGTATGCACCCCCTTGGAGAAGGAAATAAATGAACATCAGAAAAGTTCCACCTGTACCTGGGTGAAGGCATTTCTCCAAATGTTCCCAAGGCCCCTGCTAGAGCACTTCAGACAAATAAAAGGGGCACTTGACTCTACCCCGCCCCCAGAGCCATCCATGAATATCTCTATCCCTTCAGGATTGCCAGGAAATGCACACAGGCCTCATTCTAACTAAATTGACCCCAAACCCAAGCTACATAAATGGCCAAAACAAAAAGTTACTTTTTAATCTCACCCCATACTCAACTACATAGCCCAGCCAAGCTTCCTGGTTAAATTTGCAACGAAGTTGGCAGATGGCAGCAACAATATAGCCAGAGCAGCACAGTCTCTGCAAAATCAGACAATAGTTGATTATAGCAGAAGTGAAACCCCTCCCTTGTTCCTAAAGGTTGTTTGAGAAAAGGTTGTTAGTCCCTTCAGTCCTTCCTGGCAGCAGCACAGTCCTCTGTGTTCTCTTCAGCCCCAGTCAAAGGTGCCTGGTGCTCTTGTCCTACAGCTGGATGCTGGGGAGTCTTCACTAGGAAAGATCCAGTTTCCTCACCATCTCCTACATTGGGTGATTCACCTCCAACATGTCCACCTTGGAGAAGTCTTCTTTTTGTTGCCCTCATTCATTTATTTTGATTATTTGCTGATTACATGTTAATGTAGAAATTTTAGAGTCACCGGCAAGAACTAACAAGCAGGAAAATGTCACCCATGTATGTCTCCATGATTGAGCAGTAACGATAACATCATAGTATATTTCTCCCCCAGCCTTTATTGCAGCACATTTTCTTCACATGGTTGAGAGTTTAGTACCTCAAAATGACAGTTTCATTGCCTGCTTTTGTCCCTTAAGTAGGATTTTCTCATGAGTTTAAGATTGTTTATTATCATAATCTTAAATGGGGCATCATATTGTCTTATGTATGCACTGCCATTTATATAAATTTTAAAACATAACAGTGCTAGACTTTTCCATGAAATTTAGTGCTGCAAGATAAAATAAAAGGCAATATTGTTTGAGGGCCTATTATTTGCCATGTACTCTTCTAAGTGCATCACATGCGTTAACTCAATCCTCACACAGCTCTACAAAATAGGTGCTATTATTATCCCCAAGTGATACAAGCACAACCTGGGGCACAAAAGACAAGAGTAACTTGCTCAGAGGAACACAGGTAGTAAGTGGCAAAGCTGAGTTTTGAACCCAGGCATTATAGCTCTAGAGTCTGTGCTCTTAACAGCTGTAAACTAGCCAATCTAGAATAAAATGCAATCATTAATGCAGTTCACGATCTAATATACAATAAAATTTTTCAGTCAAGGGAAGTGTCCTCAGTGTCTAATACATGCCCTGTCATTGGTTTACACCCTATTCTCATAACACTGTTTATCAGCCATAAGTAACAGATCTTTCCCAAGGATATGAAGAATCTTATGGGAAAGATGATAACAGGAAAAAAGCATTTTTCTTCTCTACTGCTAGTATGTATGTACCAATTATACTGGATCTACTGCTTGCAAACTGAAAACTTAATTAGGAGAGAAATTGTCCATCAAGAGAGTAATTGCAATATTACATATAACAAGGGAATTTTCCATTTTTGTAGTGAGCCTCTCTTTCTTCAGAGTAGCCTTTTAAACACCTCTCTCCCTACCAAATGTAGATGGCTGCACTTCTAGAACTCAGTTCACTCCTTAGTTTTCCTTTTCTCTTCAGCATCTTAAAACTTCCCTCATGTCCCCATCCAGATGGACTCAGATTCAGCACTTATCTTCTTTGGCCCCAGCATTCCCATCATCAAAATACTGATATGGGTGTGGGCTTTGGTCAAGGTCAAGTATCCACCCTCTCTTATAAGCAGAGCTCCCTCCAATAACAGTAGTCGTCCTGCCTAGATAAATTCATCACCGTGCATTCCCAGAAGTTCTGATACCCTGGGCATTGCTCTGGTGTCTCCAACCATGACAGTGTTGCATGATTTACTCTCTTGTTCCTCTACACTTTTTTTTTTACTCTACACTTGTTCCTCATCTCCCACCTCAGGCCTCCTCCTGATTTGGCTCACCTTGGAATGGTTGTCTTCCAAGAGAAGGAACTTCCTCAACAGAAGCCTGCCGCGGAGCTGTTGCGGAGAAAGGGGCACTAGCCTGGACTCTCACACGCCAAGGAAGAGTGGACTTTGTTTCTTTCTCACTGTTCTGCAGTTGAGTGCACCTATTTTTCCTTTCATTCACCACCATGCTTGCAGTAGAAAAGTTCCCCTAAAGAAGAGTCTGAACCAGACCTGTGGTTGTAAATGATGCCCATGCTTGTACTTTCAGAGGCCAAGGACCAGCCAAGTCACTCTTCTCCTTCCTATTTTTACTATTCCAGCTACTTTTCTGCCCACTGTTTCTCTCACTGTTAGCAGTGAGTGGAGCACCCTCCAATGTAGCTTGGTCCAGAGCCACTTTGGATGTTGAGACACCAGCCTGGGCACTCTGATATGAAGTACCAATGAAGTTTTCATCCATCTCACACTTTTGACTCCTGCTTCTATGCCCCATGTTGACTTCACTAATAACAGATACTGAAGCCTCTGCAAAAGGTGTCTGTACCTTAGCTGGGCCTGTGAAAGATGCCCAAGCCTGTACTGTCAGGGGCCAAGGACTACCCACAATCTTTTTGTCCTTTTGATTTCTCTCTTTATGGCTGCTTGTCTGCCCTACTATTATCTCTCCATTGGCTGCTGGAGAGGCCCTGTCAGAAGAGGGCTGAAATGGGCTTGCTGCCAGCCACAGAGCACAAGAAGGTGTCATGTAAGGCTTAGTGAGAACTGATGGATTTTTCTTCTCATCACTCCCCACTTGCTCCCTCTCTTCACCCACTACATTGACTCCAGTATTAGCCTTCATAACACCAGAGAAACCCAGAACTGGGGCAACAGAAGATGCCCGAGTCTGTAGTATCAGAGGCCAAGGAATAAACACAACCATTTTCTTCTTTATATTTCTCCTTTTGTGACTCTTTTTATCTCTTACATTCCTCCTGCTGTTAGCCCTCTGCAATGCAGCATGAATGGGAGTCACATGTGAGCACAGGGCATGAGACCCTGCACTTGAACACAAACTAAGAACGGATCTTTTTTCCACCTCATCACTCTCTGCTTGACCCATGCTTTTCTACCCCACATTTTCCCCATTACTTTCAGGGAAAGTAGCATCTTTAAGTGGAATCTGAACTGCAGGCAGGAGCTCTGCTGGTGCTGTGACTGAATCTGCATCACTTGCCTGGGTTGTCAGGGACTCCATGTGAGCTAAAATGTCTTTTTCTATGTTGCTTCCCTCCACCTTCCAACTTTGGATTTCCATGTTGCTTCCCTTCACCTTCCAACTTTGGATTCTTGGATTTTGTTTCTGGATCAGATAAAGTGTTTCTCTGTAGCAGAGAAAGCAGACATAATCCAAGAGGCAAATGTGAGCCAAGGCTAAACTAAGTTCCTTCTGGAAGCAGACTATCAAGCATCAGGTCTGGCACTAAAGTTGAGATAGGCCTCAGGGAAAACTGAAACAATTTGGGAACACAGCAGATGGAAGAGATGATGAACAAAGTGAGAGTGTTCTCACACTCCTGATCTCATTGGCAGCTGGCTCATTCATACAGCACTAGATTCATCACAACCTCTCACTAAATGCTCAACTCCTAGTATAGTACATCTACAGGTGAGAGTGGTCCTGGATGCCCACAATATACTGATGGGTGGAACAATTTTCAGTCTTCATCAGCCTTTGGTATCAGCCTTGCTTTCTTGGAAAGTAAAGAACAACACTGGGGAAAAAAAAAACCAACAAGAACACAGAGATATTTGGATAGATGTTTCCATGTGCACTTAAGAGGTCTGGAGACACCAGTTAATGGTTAGGTATAGAGATTATTATTGTTGGTGTTACCTTTTGACACTCCAGATAGCCTCAAGGAGTCCAAATCATAGGAGAGAACTCTGAGTTTGAACCTATAAAATCAGAGAAAGAAAGCATCGTCAAAGTCAGCCTGACCTGGTACCCCAGGCTGCCAGTCTGAGCAGACTCTTACCTGGCTATCCCAGAAATGTTCTGTCAGAGTTTCTTCTTGAGCTCTCCCTTTTTGGTCTCAGGTGGAAAAATTGGTATACACACCAATGACTCAGAGAGTCTACCTAGTTTGGTAACACAATATCTTTATCAACTGGTGAAGGGATTCTGTTCAGTTCAGTAAAGTATTAGCATTTTGTTCTCCTTTACTGACTTCTGCTTCTTTGCAAATTGAAAATCCAGATCTGGGCTCAGGTTCTCATTGCGTTAGCCAGTGCAACTCACTCTTCATATATTTTAGATAAGCAGAACTAAAGAGACAGTTACAATTTCTAAAACTTATAAACTTGCAAGTCTTATTGCAAATTCCAGTCCTTTTAAAGGTTTCTACTGTACTATGTATGTGTGTGTGGCATAATCTCGGAATGGGCTAATTATTGACATAATATCCTTTCTGAGCAAACATTTTTTGTTGATCTTTTGGCCAAAAAGAAACAATAAGAATAAAATAAGGAGGGATCAAATTCTTTTTCTTTAGTTATGACTAACACAGAGAGCTCAATGTGGCCCCTGTGTTTTCCATTGATAAGAAGGCATAATCACACAACAGAACAAAATGAGGTCTGGCATTGACCTAGTAGGGTTAGAAATGGAAAACTTGTTTCTGGTTTTTATCTGGAATATGTTTTTATCTACAACAAGAGATGTGCCAGTGCCTGTGTGAATGTGGTGTTCCCAGCAGAAATGTGGGACGGCCCTCTGGACCTTCACTTGGGTGCTACAAAGAGCCTAGAACTATTTTGCCTGCATGGTATTTGTAATTAATTCCCTTTTCCCTGATGCAAGACTGTAAAAAGAAGAATGACACAGCAAAAATGCCATACACAGATTATCTAGAATGGTTTCTACTCTTTAAACATCTGCCCTGATGCAAAAGTGTGTCTTTTTCACAGATCCCTGCATAAGTTAAACTGGTTTCAGTGCTAAGGTTAGCTTAGTGCATGACAAATGCAATAATTTTCACTAGATGAAAGCTAGCTGTGCTGCCAAGATGCTGCAGAAGGTAAAATTTACCTTGTTCAATCAGTAGCGTTCAAGGAGCCCACACTGGGAGTGGGTCTGTAGTCCAGTGGTGGATGTACATTAACCAAGCACACAGAGCCAGGTCTCTGTCTATACCTCTATTGTCTCCACTGGCACATCCATTTTCCTAACTATACCTTTATCTGTGTAAGATAACCCGTCCCCTGAACCTCATGTGCAGGATGACTGCCTATGTCAGCCCCCTTAGATTTTCCTCTGGCATGGTGACCCTTCTGTTCACACAGATTCATTCATTCATTCAACAATATTTACTGACACTGTTATATGCCAAGAATGAGGCTAGGTGCAGGAGAGTACTGTATATACTTAGATTTCAGGTTACTTAATTACAATCGCATTCTGGTTTGGTTTCTCTGTATTGACTACCTTGATTGGAGTTTTACATGTTTCCAAACCTCGAGTCACATATTTACAGCATTCTCTTGGTTGGCTCTCATAAATAGCTAATGACATGACTCATGTGGGGATTGTACTAGTTTAATTATCAGAAGCCAGCCTAATTATTTACCCTCTTTACAGGTTATTGGGGCCTCCACACTGTTTGCCCCCTTATTGGTAATAAATATCTCTGGCTTTTGGATAGGAAGAGAATAACTCTTGATGCCAGTATCATACTTCTGCATTGTGCTATTGCCACTTTGTTTTCAACTTTTCAGTTAAGGGGTAACAACTGTTTGATTCCCATTTATCTGGGTGTTACATGAAAATCCAATTTACATGTGCTGTGGTGTAAGAATTTTCTGATGTCCCTTCTTTGATGTGCAAAAACCAATCACAATAGGCCTAACAAGCAGGGTCCTGTGAGGGACAAAGATTTAAAATCATATCCTAAGGGAGTTGGGAGCCAGGAAAAACACACATATCATTTAGGATTCTTTCATTCCAAGCATCAACAATGAAAGATCCAAGCAGGCAATTTATAGCTCATTATAATCTTAAATGTTCAGTGGTATAGTTGACATCATGCATTGCTTAATCCAAAGTGCAAATTATTTCACCAAGAGCCATCAAGAGATAATTCCCCTGGGTTGAGTTTTCTTTTTCAGGATCTTACTGGAAACCCCTGGTACCTTCAGTCTCAGAATGCTTAAATCCAGCAGTAGCATTTCCTTTCCTGATAGAGCAGTGGAAGCCCCTAAATTAAGTCTTATTGGCACTAATTGGCCCGACATGGGTCATGTGTCCATCACTGAACCAATTGTGGGTGAAATGTCCAAATACTGGGTCTCATCAAAGTCCAGAGGGGAGCTGGAAAGTAAGATTTAAGTACATAATTGGAGATGATTGAGAAGACAGGAAAGGTAAAGAATGAGGCATAGGAAGTAAAAAGAAAAAAATAAAAACACCTAAAGCAGTTCCTGAATTTAGGCACACACATTAACTTTTAAAAAATAGGTCTATTGATACATGTTTCACATACCATAAAATTCACCCTTTAAAGTGGTTTTTAGTATGTTCGTAGAGTTGTGCGCTGATCATCACTACCTAGTACCAGTATATATCCATCATCCCAAAAAGAAACCCCATGTCTGTTAGCAGTCATGTCCTATTGTCTCCCGTCCCCTCACCTCAGCCTCTGGTAACCACTCATCTCTTTTCTGTTTCTATTTCTATTCTGCTGCCTATTCTGGACATTTTATATAAATGAAATCTATAATATGTACCATTTTATATCTGGCTTCCTTCACATAGCAAACTGTTTTCAAGGTTTCACCCACGTTGTAGCATGCAACAATATGTTGTTCCTTTTTATGGCCAATTAATATTCCATTATATGAATGCATCACATTTTCTTCATAGATTCATCAGTTGATGGACATTTGGGTTATTCTGACTTTTGGCTATTATGAATAATGCTGCTATGAAGATTTGTGTACAGGTTTTTGGGTGGGCTTATGTTTTCAATTCTGTTGGGTATGCATTTGTCATGGAATGGCTGGGTTATATAGTAACTTGATGTTTAACCATTTGAGGACCTGCTAGACTGTTTTCCACAGTGGCTACTGGTATGTACTAGGCACTACTTTATCCACTTTACATACATTATCTCGCATCATACTTATGACAATATACTAAGAAGTCAAATGGCTTGCCCAAGATCACATACTTTCAGGGTGTCCTGACCATTGTCATTACTGTTCGTTCTTTCTTTCTTTCTTTCTTTCTTTCTTTCTTTCTTTCTTTCTTTCTTTCAACATCCTTCTCTACTCCTTATTTCTACCTTCTTATTCTAATTCCCATTCTCACAATCAGAAAGACTATCATATAAAAATCATGCAAAATTCACTTCTCCAGAAGACCTTTTTGTATACCACTTTTCTTCTTCTCAGTATAGTTGTTAATAGGCCAGACTCCGGAGCTAGTTTTCACTTGCTAGCTGGGTGACCTTAGGGCAAATTATTTAATCTTTCTGTGTCTTAATGTCCTCATTTGTAAAAGGGAGGATAGTAACAGTACCTATTGCGTAGAATATTGTGAGTTTCAAGTGGGTTAATATATGTAAAGGGTTTACAATAGTACCAAACAACGGTAGTAATAGCTCAACTAAAAAGTAGCTATTTTTAAGAATAAGAAGAAAACTATCATGTATTTGATTATCAGCAAAGGAAATGTATTTTCATCTTAACTATGTTTTGAAAGGTCAGAGGCCCTCTGTGTATTTAAGAATCGTAATGAAAAGAGGGCCCAGAACTATATGAAAAGATGCTCAACATCATTAGCCATCAGAGAGATGCAAATTAAAACCACATTGAGATACCACCTCACACCAGTCAGAATGGCCATCATCAACAAAGCAAGAGATAACTGTTGGAGGGGATGTGGAGAAAAGGGAACCCTACTGCACTGTTGGTGGGAATGCAGACTGGTACAGCCACTGTGGAAAACAGTATGGAACTTCCTCAGAAAAATGAAAATGGAACTGCCTTTTGACCCAGCAATTCCACTACTGGGATTATACCCTAAGAATCCTGAAAAACCAATTCAAAAGAACCTTTGC
>PVJI01014385.1:0-44342 GCA_004026765.1 Micronycteris hirsuta
AAAAAATAATAAAGTATCTTTCTATGTCCCCCATGATATGGACCTGACTGCTTGATTCTGAGAAAGCGATCTCATTTCCCTACTTGCAGGTATTTGAGGGACTCAGCCTGTGATTCTTGCACTGGTAAATTGTTGATGAGCAAATTATGGTAAGGCATTCACTAACAGTGTTACTGATTTTTAAGTTGGGTTCAAATTTATAAACTAAGTTATGGTATTTTCTTTCTTAGATCTGAACAATATGTAAAAAACAGAAATTAGTCTATTTAGTTTGATAAACTTGTTCACATGTGATATTTGGAGCCTTAAAATTTATTTTTAAGGTATAAGAGCTACCTCTTTAGAGCTGGAAAGAGAGAAGAGTTTAACTTAGTAACCAAATGCCAAAACATTCTGTAAAAGTCAAATTGGAATTAGAAGGGTTTTCTTGCCTCTCAACAGCTGGCAGAGCCTCACCCTGAGAAAAACTTGGCAGATTTGTATGCCAAGTCTACAATTAAGAAAAAAGAAATAATATTTCCTTCCCCAGCTCACACACACACACACACACACCACACATACGCACACATCCCCCATACTTCCTCTCTCTTCTAAGCAATTTAAATTTTCAAAAGGGAAAAAAATTAACATGAGTGAAATGATAGAGCACATTTTCTTCAAAGCAGCTAAGAAAATGTCCGATAACAACAAATGTAAGTACTTAAGCTCATAAAAAGACATAATTTTAAATGCAATTAAATTAGTGAATGCTAAAATGATATAGTCCAAAGAGTTAGCCCTCTAACCTGATTTAAAGAAGAAATTATCTATTGTTTTTTCTTATCCTCCCATAGAGACCCTCTGAAGTCCCCAGCACATATCACCATTGGTATACACAAGCACCTCACTTTAGGCATTCCCTCCTTTGCCCCTAACCTCGGTGCCTTTCCCTTCATCTTACTGGCTTTCACCCTGCTCTGTCTGGCGTATGGCCTCGTGGAATTGGATGTATACGTACTGCTGAAAAAACACAAGCTGTGGAAGCTTTTGTTACGGATCTTCTCTTTCTTCCTGAATCAACACTGTATATCTTAGTCTATTCATGCAAGGTAGGTTAAATACAGCTGCAAAATTTTTGGACATTCCCTCCATCAAGAGACAAGTTCATGTCCCTTACTTTGAATCTGGTGCACTCTGTGAATGTTTTCACTAAGAGAATATGGCAAGATTGCTCTGTGCTAATTTCAAAGCCCAGGACTTAAGAAACTGACAGCTTTCTACTTCTTGGCCTTAGAATGCCCTCTCTGGGAGCCCTGAGATACCATGTAAGAAATCCACCTACCCTGAGAACATCACTCTGGAGGAGTTGCAGGTAAGCACTCCAGTTGACATTCCCAGTTGAGTCCAGTCTTCCATCCATTTCTACCAAGGCACCAAGCATGTGAATGAAGCTACCTGTGTGCTTCACTCACCTGCCAGTAGAAGTACTATTAAATACCAGTTGGTCACACCAGTTAATGCCATGTAAAATACAAGAATCATCCATTCAAGTTCTGTTTGAATTCCTGACCCATACAATTTTGAGATGGTTGATGGTGGTTGTTTTAAGTCACTGAGTCTGGGATAGTTTGTTACTCAGTAATAGATAATGAAAACAATATGCCACTGCAAGTCCTGCTACTTTATGATTCCTGACTGTTATAGATGTAGTTTTATATGTCTACTGTGATCTATGAATTCTTTTTTATTTATATAAATATAAGCATTGCATTATCGATCTGGTTCTTTTATACATTCTACTCTCTTTATAGGACCCATCCATGTGGCTTATTGAAAATCTAATTCTTTGTTTCCAAGTGTCAAAATTGTAGTCACCACATATGTTTCATCTCTTTAGGACCAAATACAACACCATGCTACATATTCTTATACATGCTTATATGTCACCCAGTGTGATAATTCCTCTGTGATATATTCCAAGGAGTAGGATTTTTCTCTGATAAGGTATATGCAGATTTACTTTTATTCAATACTGCTACATAGCTCTTCATAGTGATACCATACATTTATACTTATTCCATATGCTGTTATATCAAGAGTTGTTGCATTTCTCCTACCTAATTCTGTGTTTTCTCTTTTTATTTCTTTTGTACCTTTCTCCCTTTGATTGGATAGACGAATGTTTCTTATGCTGATTTTAAAGTTATGTATTATTTTGTATTCTACTGGTATTTAACATATTAGTCAGGATTCAGTTACAGGCAATAAATCTTCTTTAGCTAGTTTTAGCCCAGAAGTACTTACTACTTAGTTTTAAATAGTTTATAAACTCATTAGTAAAGCTGAAGAAACAAATCTAGGTTGAGTTTTAAAGATTTTATTTATTTTTCGGAGACATAGGAAGGGAGGCAGAAACAGGAGAGACACGCCGATGTGAGAGAGAAACATTGATCAGCTTCCTCTTGCATGTACCCCAACCAGAGACTGAGCCTGCAGCCCAGGCATGTGCTCTGACTGGGAATCGAACTGCAGCCTTTTTCTTTGTGGTACAGCACCCAGGCAATGGAACCTCACTGGTCAGGGATCTAGGTTGAATTTTAGAAACAATTCAGAAAAATTCTTAGTCATTGTTTCTTTAAATATGTATGCCCTTCTATTTGTACTTTTTTCTTCTGTGACTCCTGCTGTTCACTTTTGATTTTTTAATCTCTTGACTTTTTCATTTCTGTCATTTCTTAATGTTATTCGGATAGTTCTTCCATCAATTCTTGCACCCGATACACTAATTTTCAGCTTTATACATTTTTATATGCATCCTACATACAGAATTCTTTTTACTGTTACATATTTTTAAAACCATAATCTCCAACTGGTCCTTTTAATCAATGTTTTGTTTACTTCTTTATATTATCAATGTCTGCCCTTACTCCTTTGAGGATATAAAGTTTATTTTAAAGCCTGTTCTCTCTGACCTATTGTTTTTCTTTTGATATAGGCTCTTTAGTTTGTTGTCTTTATTTTCTCTTGGCAATCCTCACATTTGTCTTACTTTTCCCTGAGAGCTTATACTTCCCTAGGGAAAGCAACTGACAATAGCAAATGTGATAGAGTCCAGTGATCCTGCCTCCAGCATGCTTACACTTGCACAGTCTCTTCTTCTTGAGTGTGAGCTGGACCACCAACTTAATTCTAATGAGAACTTGGCATGGGATCTCACTTAGAAAGTTAGATTAGAAAAAGACTGCATTCCGTCCTCTCTTGCTCTCTCTCTTGCTCACTCGAATGGAAGTTACTTGTCAAATGGTGAGCTGCCTTATAGAGAGGCCATGTAGCAAGGAAGTTAGGAAGGCCTCTGGTCAACAGTCCATGAGAAACTAACTTTTGCCAATAAGCACACAAGTAAGTTAGTCAGGAAGCAGACCTTGCCCCGGTTGAGCCTACAGATAAGACTCAGCTCTTGCCAACACCTGGATTGCATCCTTGAGAGAGGCCTTGAAGCACAGGCCCCAGCTAAGACACACACAGGTTTCTGACTCATACAAATTATGAGATGATAAAAGTTTATTGTTTTAAGCCACTACATTTTGGAGTAATTTGCTGCACAACAATACATAACTAAGAGAGCGGGTAAAATGGTGTTGGAAAGATTGGACAAATACGTTGCAGAAAAATGACCACCTAGACCACCAACTGACACCATACACAAGAATAAGCTCAAAATGGATAAAAGACTTAAGTGTAAGTCACAAAACCCATAAAACTCTGAGAACAAAACAAAGGCAATAAATTCTGAGTCATCTTTTGAAGCAATATATTTGCTGATATGTCTCCTAAGGTGATAGAAATAAAGGAAAAAATAAACAAATGGGACTACATCAAACTAAAAAGCTTCTTTTTCTTTTCATGGCAGAAGAAACCATCAGCAAAAATGAAAAGGGAATCCACTGTATAGGAGAACATATTCGCCAATGATACATCTGATAAGGGGTTAATCTCTAAAACATACAAAGAACTTACACAACTCAACACCAAGAAGATAAACACTCCAATAAAAATGGGCAAAGGGTCTGAGTTGACACTTCTTCAAAGAGGACATATAGATGGCCAAAAGACATTTAAAAAATCCTCAATGTAACTAATCGTCAAAGAGATGCAAATTAAAACTACAATGAGATATCACCTCATATCCACCACTATAGTTATCATCAATAAGTCACCAAACAACAAGTGCTGGAGAGGATGTGGAGAAAAGGGAACCCTAGTGCACTCTTGGTGGGAATGCAGACTGGTGCAGCCACCGTGGAAAACGGTATGGAATTTCCTCACAAAATTAAAAATGGAACTGCCTTTTGACCTAGTGATCCCATTTGTGGAATCATCCTAAGAATTATAAAACACCAATTCAAAGGAATATATGCACTTTTATGTTCATAGCAGCATTATTTACAATAGCCAAGATCTGGAAATGGCACAAGTGCCCATGAATAGATGAGTGGATAAAAAAAACTGTGTTACATTTACACAATGGCATAATGCACAGCCATAAAAAAGAAGGAAACTTTACTTTTTTTTGACAGAATGGATGGTCCTGGAGATTATTATGCCAAGTGAAATAAACCAGTCAATAAAAAGACAAATCTATATGATCTCACGTAAGCATGGAATCTAACGAAGAAAATGAACTGATGAACAAAATAGAAACAGAGGCATGGATACGTGAAACAGACTGACAGCTGTCAGAGGGGAGGAGAGGGGACTGGATGAAAGAAGGTGAAGGGGTTAGCCAAAGACTATATATGTATAACCCATGGACACAGACCACAGTGTGGTGATGGACAGAGGGAAGGGGGAGTTGGGGCTGGGAGCAGAGGAGTGAAGGGGAGGGGAATGGGGACATAAAAAAGAAAAAAGAGAGGGCAGGTGAAATATATCTTGTAAAAGCATAAAAATATAGAACCTATTTCTTACTGAGTTGAGGAGGAACATGCCTTAGGCGAGGCAGCCTGTAACATTAAAACAGGGGCTCAAATTTCCATCTTGCCCCCCCCGCCCCGCCCTACCAAATCGACTTTTCCTTTAGGAAGATATCCAGCATTTCTGCTTAGAATGCTTTTTCTCCTCTTATTTTATTTATTTATTTTTAGAGAAAGGGGAAGGAAGGGAGAGAAGCATCAATGTGCCAGAGAAACATTGATTGATTGCCTCTCACATGCCCCCAACCACCCCAACAGGAGGACCTTGCCTGCCACCCAGGCATGTGCCCTAACCGGAATTTGAACCGGCGACCTTTCAGTTTGCAGAATGATGACCGACACACTGAGCCACACAGTCAGGGCCCACTCCTTTTCTTTAGATATAATCATTTAGCCCTTAGAGTATGGGAGGAAAGGGGGAGGCAAGAAGTACTCAAGCACTCACCGTTATTCATTCCTACCTCTGCCTTTTTTATTTTTTTCTACTCACGTGGAAGTAGGGCAGGCACTGAACCACACAAGGAAATGAGAGTAAGAAAAATTTACTCGCACATTGGAATGAAAGTTTGGCTGTGTATAGCATCTAAATAACTTTCCCTTAGCACCTTGGAGACATTGTTTCCTAGCAACCTACATCACAGCCAAGAAATCAGTTGTCACTTTAGGTCTCCTTACTTTTAAGCAATCTCTTTTACTCTTTGGAATCATGAGGGTATCTTTACTATAGGTTTTATCGTTTGTTCTCATATCTTCTCCATTCTCTCTTTCAGAAACTGTAAAAGGAGAGAAACTGGCTTTCCTAGATCTATCCGTTATGCCCCTTAAATCATATAGACGGTATTATATCAAAATTGTTACTTATGTGAAAAGATTATAGGGATTTGCTACAATCTGTATGGGAATAACTAGGCAGCAACTAATAAAAATTAAAATGAGCTTACAATTACATCAAGAAATAACTCCCCCAAAACTTCACCCCAAAGAACTAGCATATAAGAATACATGCACAGATATTGAAACTTTTATTTTTACACAGCAAAACATACAAATGTTCAGCAATACAAGATGGTTGAAAAATATTAGGGCATATATTTCAATATATTCTATGAAGTAGTATGCAACTATTTATAAAATGAATTAGATTTAAAATATATTAACTAAATTACTTTTTACTACCTGTGAATATATTCAGTGATAGTGTTACTACTTTTAATTGTTTAAAAAAAAACAACATTAAAGGAAGAAAAATAAAAAGAAGGAAGAATGTGGAAGAGTGAGATTAACTCACAAGTCCTACAAGGCTTTGAATTTTTTGGAAGGTTTTTTCTGTCTCTCTTATGTCTCACCCCGGAGGGACCTAGAATTACAGAGTTTCAGGCTCATTTCATAGAACTGCACAGCTGGGACAAACAATCCCCTCCCACATATTTACTAGAAGTCCTATTTCTATGACCTTCCTCATCAAACTCATTCATCAGGTTATTATTTTCCTAAATTGCCAGTCCTTATTTTTCTAACAGTTCTGCAGGAATACCTGCAAAAACTATTATCCCTAAGTGTTTGAGATATGATAAGATGTTTAAAATAAATTTCATTAGACTCTCAACTCATTTCTTTTTAGTAACATTTTCCATAACTTGCTAAATTAGTCAGGAATTTTAAGATTCTAATAATCTTTGTCATTTTGAGGCTGACAGTGAGTCTAACGAAGGACAAAAAAATTTCAGAATGCAGTGTCAGGAGCTTTTCAGACTATAAAAGAGTATTTTTAAGTTGGTAGAACATTTTATAACAACTCAGTCATCTTTAATTAACATTCTAATTTCAGAGGATAAAACAAGAATAGATAATCCAGTCCAGGACTATGCAAACATATGAGGGACGGTAAACATTTACAGGATGGAAGGAAGTCTAAAATGGTAATGTTACTAAAGTCAAGTTTTGGGAAAAAGCAATTTGAACAGGTACATTCAACTTAAAAGAATGACCCATCGGGAAGCAATCCTTCTTCTCGAAAATGAGTTCAGGTAAAGCTCTGGAATCCGTACCATCTACCCTGGCATTCAAGTCCACAGCAATATTTATTTCATCTGTCAGATACTTGGATTAAATGGAATTCACAAGATTGTTGAATTGTAGCCATACATCCAAACAAACAACGGGTAACTTGGCAGGAGGACATAAACATTAAGAAATTTTACATTCATTTCATTTGGGTGTTCCATCAAGACAAGAAATTTTGTTTACGTAATACCAGGAACTCAGTAAGAATCCCCTGATAGTTGCTGAGATTATAATAGCTAATAATTCCTTATTTCTACCTTTCTTGATTTTCAGTAGTAGAGATAAAAACTAAAATTATTTTTCTGAAGCCTAATTTTTGTAAAGTCATAAACTGTTAAAATTCAGAAGGAAAATCCAGAAGAAGTGAATTAGTAAAATCAGGTCCCTGTTCAGTCACATTGCAAGTGAGGAATCTTAAACATTGGAAGCAAACCATCAGAAATCTGACCTAGGGGCAGGTGCGTCATGCAGTGTAAAACTAATTGAGACATGACTGTCAGTTGAATGACTATCTAAACTTTTTCTGTCCTAGGTTGTTGGGACCTAAGTATAACGAATCATTGGGAAAAGCCTGCAGGTTGCTGGACTTTGGCCGTCACTCTGAAGGGTCAGAAAGACATCACATAATGTAGTAAGAAAAGTTGGTGCTAGATTCCAGGAAGAAAAATTTGGGGATCTAAGTTGATGGCAGGCTGCAGTTTTGAAGAGTGAATTTTTCCCCAAGGAAAAATTGGGGTGAATATTGATAATTAGCATTTGTTCAAGTCCCATGAAAAGGAGTGATGTCTTATAAGATTTTTTTTTTTTTGCCATGGAGTGGAGGAAGCAACTTTAATTTCTTTTTTATCATAGGGGAAAAAAAAAAAAACAACACAACACAACATAGTAATGAAGGAACCCAGAACATCCCTGTCCTATACTCAGAGGCACCAGGAACTAATGGGAAAAAATGAAGTAGATGTTGGATTCTCATAAAACTGTAGCATTTTCATCAGACCTGATCTGTTTGGTAGATAGGAACCTAGCTTTTATCAATTTCCATCTGAACCACAAAATAAAAGAAGGAAAATACGGAGTTTCTTTTATAAGAGGATTCTTCTATTATTTTATCTGAAATGCATGTGACTCCAAGTAGCTATAATCATAAATCAATTCAATTTTAATTATCAGTAGCATTTGCCCTTCAGAAACACAATATATCCATTGACTGCTATAAAAAAGCAAACTTTCAAAGAGGGAACTGTTCTCTGAAATGATCCAATCAGTCAATCATTTATTAAACAAATATTTTTTAAATGCCTACCATTTACTAGGCATTATGACTTCAGTAACAACTGCCCTTAATGATGCCAGGAATACTGGATTCAGGATAAAAAAGGGAGCAGGCTATTCAACTTTGGGAGTAATCACAGATTCTTTTGTGGTATGAGAATATCTATTGGTCCACTCTTCAGAACAACACTTATATGCTTATAGTGTATTTAACTGTGTCTCCACAAAAAGATGTCCAAATCCTACCTTCCCATACCTGTGAATATGACCTTATTTGGAAATAGCGTTTTTGCAGATGTAAATAAGTAAATGATATCAATGTGAGGGTTATCCTAGATTAACAAATAGAAAAAAAGAAGACGCAGAGACACAGGGAGGAACAGTATGTGAAGATGAAGGCAGAGGTTGGAAGTATGTTACCACAAGCCAAGAAATATCAAAGATTGTTGGATGCCGCCGCAAGTTACAAGAGAAGCACAAAATGGACTCTCCTTCAGAGTCTACAGAAGGAACCAACTCTGCAGACACTTTAACTTCAGACTTCTGGCTGTCTGCACTGTGAGAAAATAAATTTGTGTTGTTTTTAGCTACCTATTTTGACTGTAACCCTAAGAAATTAATATGATGCTGTTACATGCAGTATTTGACATAGAATTTCAAATGCTTTGCATGGACTCCCCAAGGATCTGTGAAGACTAAGTTAGGCACATCTAAGTTAGAAAAGGTTCAGTGACCGTGGCCAATGAGGAGATTGGGGAAAATTTACAACTGTGTCATTTGTGGTAAAAAATCAACCAGGAATATTTAGCCTGCAGAGGAGATGAGTGATGAGAGACTTGATGACTCTCCTAAAATATTTGGAAAACTGTCCAACCTGTGTGGCCTCAGGGATGGTAGACATATAATTTGTTATCTAAAACGAGGCATATCTTAGAGTTAAAATGAGACACTGTAAATAATTATGCTGGGACAACAAATTTATAGAAGCCATGACTGTCCTGAGCAAAATAGGACATACGGTCACCCTAGACAGAGGGGATAACCAAGATCAAAAGCTAAGATAGAGAAAAAGAGAGACCTAATTTGGCTCAAAACAAGAATGGATTTCTTAAGAAAATAATCCAACCTCTTACTAGACTTGTCCTAGTAGAAACTAGGCAGTCACTTGGCAGAAAATTTTAGAGGAGTGGCGTTTTGCATTAAAGAGACACTTGAAGTCCTGAGGTTATAGGTTGTGTAAATGTCATCCAAATTTAAATTTCATCATTTTCAATTCATACTCCTGTAATGACAGAGTGTTAACTTTGGAACCCTTCAAGAGCTGATTTTGAATCCTGCCCCTGTCATTCTTCAATGATAAAGTCTTAGCAAACCTACTCACTACTTTGAGCTACAGTAATATTTATTTCAAAAGATGATTGTGAGGTTTAAGTGACAAAACGTATGTAAACTTCAGTATGGTGTCTGACATATAATACATGATCAAGCGATAAAAATTCCTTTCACCTTAGCAAATTGTAATATAGCTATGTACACGTCACATTTAACTGCATATACATAACTATGCGTTTGATTGAGTTAATGCCAGCCTTTGTATTCTTGCAGTATCATTATGGCTCAGGGGTTCCTTTTTAACTTTGTGAGTAGAAATTGATGTTTTTTTCACATGTGCTTAGAGGAGGGAAATAAAGAGAAAGGAAGGAGGAGAGGTAAGGAGGAAAGAAAAAAAGAGTGAACAAAGAAATGAACAAATGAAGGAGCAAGAGAAGAAAGGAAGAAAGAAGAGAGGGAGGGAAGGGAAGAAAAGAAAAAAAAAGAAACAAAGAAAAAAATTCACAGTGATCCTTTTGTTACACGGAGAACACCTTCTCTACGAAGATTTTAACTGGCTTCCAAAGGGTATAATCTGATTCAGAGTGAAGAGTATAACTAATGCCTTTCAAAGCCCTGTGACGATTTCTGCAATGTTCTCGATAGATTAATAAGTGAGTGCCTTGGACACTGTGCAATGATTTGTCCTGGGCTGAAATAATACATAAATGCCTGGGTACAGTTCATTCTGATGATCTGGAATATGTTTTTGCAACTAGATTTCTACCAACAAATTCTCAGTCAGCCTACTGTTTTTCAGGGCTGTAATCCAGACCATAGTTAGGGGGCATAGATGATAATATTTGTCCTACTTTTCAGGATTCTCCTGAGGATCAAATGGGATAATGAGTGGAAAAGCTTTAAAATCTTAATTGCTAGAGTAGGAAATTCTATTAATAATAATGAGAGTCAATGGTGACAACAATCCTGCTGGAAAAACGCAGGTGTCCTTGGCAGCAGGGACACAAGGTGTACACTTTGGACCCAGTGGCACATGGAGAATCCAGCTCTGCTTTGAAAACGTAGAGCATTTGAAAATGCATGGAATGACTTTAAAGAAGACTCCAAAGTGAAAAACCAAAAGCTCCGTAGCTGCCTGTTTGAGAGACAAGGGCGTTGAAAACTTGAAGTACATAAAACATAGAACCACCCCCCCTGCCGCCAAACAAACTGTTTTTAACAAGTAGCAGGCCAAACATTGATAATCTGTACCAGATCTGCTAAAAGCTGCAGGCAAGATGATAAGCGTTGTGCAGATGACCACAAGTGTGCAGAGCATCATGGCATTTTTCCAACATAGCTAACTGGGACAGAACTCCTTCCCTTTTTCTTTCCCATGGACCACACCCTTAATGGAAGGATAATTATTGCAAGGTGCATGTTCTGCCTACATATTCCCCAGCTGCCCTCATTTCTAGCAGGCATCCAGCATTGCAATTAAGGCCAAAAGACTTGATCAGAGTCAAAGCAAATGCAGCCAAATGTTAAGGGGTCTTTCTGCTTTTATCTGAAACAGGACCTCTACAAAACTTGTGTCAGGGATGGAGAAGAAAGTTGAAAGGCATTGAGACAGCTATGAGAACTCTAGGATTGACTGGGGAGGGGAGAGAGGTCTGAAAGTCCAGCAAGACATAGGCCCTGACTTACAACCTTGCAGCACCCCAAACATGGGAAAGATTTCAAAGAGAGTATGGTGCATTTAGAGAGGCACAATCCCAGGTACCAGGATTTTTGTCTCTACAAAGATGAAGATGTTTGTGTCCAAGTAGCAGAGTTGCCCAACGTGAGGGCACCATGGACTAGAAAATGAATGCCTTCATGGTAAGTGACACGGACCTGATACACAATAACCAGAGGGTCTCCTACAACCTTGGGCTATGGAAGAAGTGAGGAATTTGCCAGCAAAACATGAAGCACCTCAAAAATGACAGATCTAATGATCACTATTCTGATACATTGAGGTTTGGAGTTGGAATTCAGTTGGTTTAAATTTAAAAAAAAAGTTTTCCCTTAAATTTTTTGCATGTGTAAGTTGTAGACAGAGAGTTATATCTCATTATATTGACTTATGACTTCTAAACTCATGATCTCGCTTGGGTATTTCACCCAATTCTATACTTCCCGGAAGTGTGGTCCACTCACCCTCCCCTTTACTCTGAATTAGAACGTAGGGGTCTCACTGTGCCAGATTCTAGCATGGAGATAGCTGTTCCAGGGACTTTGCAATGAGGTGGGAATGAATGTACATGAGATTGAACTTGCGAAAATACTTGAATCCCTATTTACATAGATTTCTTATCTTCATAAACTAGTTTTATGGACACATCTTTAACTAGTTTTCAGGACACATCTCAGACATCCTCTTCCAATTTTTCTTGATTTCTTAATGACTAGTCAGGAGTTTCCTGTTAGTTTTTCCAGAGAAACTTGTGCCTATTTCCATTATAATGCTTACCATTGCTGATTTGCTTCTCTACTTCTCTAACTACAGCATTGTCTGTATTCTGAGGGTGAGGACTGGGTCTAAACACCAAAACCTCACAATAGTGTCTCAACATAATAAAATCGTACATTGTGAATGGATATAACATTGTAACGCTGTGAATGGTACCTCTTGCCTGAAGAGTCAGTTGCACACTTCTGAGAGGATTTTGATTCACGGAATAGAATTTTGAGAAAAACGAGTCCCTTTACCAAATGGATCTAGACAGGAAGTTCTGTTACTAACAGTACCTCAGTTTGGGGAATTGGTACTTGTCATTTTGCCTTGCTTGAAATCAAAGTTAAACCTGAGAAAAAAAATTGTCAACTATAGTTATTAAGCACATACTGAGCTCAGTAAATGTTCAAAGAAAAAGATGAAATAGGATGAGGAGGAGGGGATGGGGAAGAAAAAACACACACAATATTATTCCAATATTTTGAATTTTGAGTTTCTTCTGAAATCAAAATTACAAATTAAACTGCAAAGTATTTAATAAAATGGAGAGCATTATGCTAAGTGAAGTAAGCCAGGCGGTGAGGGACAAATACCACATGATCTCACCTTTAACTGGAACATAATCAACAAAAGCAGAAAGCAAGCAAAACATAACCAGAGACATTGAAATTAAGAACAGTCTGACAGTGGCCGGGGTTGGGGGGGAGGTGAACAATGGGGAGAAGGGTTTTCAGGAACCACTATAGAGGACACATGGACAGAACCAAGGGGGAGGAGGGAGGCAGGGAAGGGAGGCGGGGTTGGAGGGGGTGGGGGAGGGGAGGGGAGGGGAGAGGATGCAGATAACTATAATTGAAAAACAATAAAGTAATTAAAAAATTTGTAGTATTTCAATTGACATGATATCATTTACATACTTAATCTTTAAAAATTTTCATACAATTTTTAAAAACATTTTATTTATTTAATTTTAGAGAGAGGGGAACAGAGGGAGAAAGAGAAGGAGCAAAACATCAATGTGTGGTTGCATCTCACACGCCCCCTACTGGAGAGCTAGCCTGCAGCCCAGGCATGTGCCTGGTCTGGGAATCGAACAGGTGACCCTTTGGTTCGCAGGCCAGTACTCAATCCTATGAGCTACACCAGCCAGGGCAAATTTTAAATTTAAAGACAGTTTGTCTAGTGTGTTATTTCAAATTTTCAATGACATTTAAAACAAAGAAAACACCTGAAGTCTGGCAAATAAATAAACAAGAATTAAATGATTTTTCTAGATCACAACTTGTAGTTTTCCAGTGCTTATTTTCATTGAACTTTTAGTTCTTATTCAATATTATGGATATCTTAAGCTCTTTTTACTGGCATTCACGTGTTATATGGATAAGTTTTGTTTCTTTCAACACTTGTGAATTATAAAAGGAAATGTTAGTCTCTTTAGCAACTGCTTCTCACACTGCATTTGTTTCTGTCGTTAAGAATATTCATTTTCACAGCATTATTTAAAAAAAAAAATGTGATCCAGGATAAAAACTGGCTTTACAAAGTCACAATTTACAAGTGAGTTTTAAACATAGTCTGGAGAAATCTATTCATTCCTTTATAAAATGAAATTCTATAAATTAAATATAGACACGATAAGTTTAGATGCCTTTTGCAATTGCATCACCAACAAATGGTTTGTTTAAAAATATAGCTGTAATTCAAAAAGCATGCATTCTTTCATAATATTTTAACACCCCTTGTCTTGTGAGGTAGAGAGGAACAACAACAAAAAAGAAGCAGTCTTTTCTTTTCCTAAAAAATATGTCCTCCATTTAAACTTGTTCTTGTTCAAACTTTTGTCTAAGCCAATAGTTTTCAATCTTCATATTACGTTTTCTGCAGAATAGTAACCCACACAAAACAGAGGAAAGCAGAGCTGCTCTGACGGAGACAGAGGATTTGAAGACGCAGGTGGGACTGCCCCACACTCCTCCCAAGGCCTCTGAAGACATGAACTTGCAGCACAACTGCTTTCAGGACAGTCTTGATTTAAACCAGTAGTTCCAGCATAACTATTAGTAACTTTCCCTTTCACCCTCATTAAATGAATTGTAATTACACATCTAGGCACTGCTGTGTAAATGAAGAACTTTTTATTTTTTAATTACATTTAATGGGGTGGCATTGGTTAATACATAAGTTTCAAGTGTACAATTCTATGATACAGCATCTACACATTGCATTGTGTGCTCAACACCCAAAGTCTAGTCTCCTTCCGTCTTGGTATACTTGGTCTCCTTTACCCACTTCATGCTCCCCCATGATAATCACCAAAAGGGGAAGAGTTTGAGTTTATGTCTCTGAATTCATTTGTTTGTTTGTTGCTTTCTGTTTTATATGTTCTTGTCATTTTTTGTCTAACTTATTTCACTTAGCGTGACACATTCAAGATCCATCCATGTTGTCAGAAATGGCAGTATTTTGTGCTTTCTTATGTCTGAGTTGTAGTATTCATCAAAGGACGCTTAGGTTTTTTTCATGTCTTGGCTACTGTGAATAATACTGCAATGAACAGAGGAGGTAGATACTAAGGGAAGAATTTTCAAATTTTCAGGTAGATACTAAGGGAAGAATTGCTGGGTCATATGGTAACTCTATTTTTAATTTTTTTAGGGACCTCCACACTATTTTCATACTGGCTGTACCAAGTTACATTCCCACCAGGAGTGTATGAGAGTTTCTTTTTCTCCACATCCTCTGCAATACTTGTTATTTCTTGTCTAACTGATAATAGCCACTCTAACAGGTGTGAGGTGGTATCTCATTGTGGTTTTGATTTACAATTTCCCTTATAGTTAGTGACATTGAGCATCTTTTCACATATCTGTTAGCCATTCGTATGTCCTCTTGGGAGAACGGTCTATTCAGGTACTCTGCCCAATTTTAAATTGGATTTGTTATTGTTGTTGAGTTGTATGAGGTCTTTATATATTTTGGATATTAGCCCCTTGTCAGAGGTATTGTTTGCAAATATCATCTTCTATTCAGATGGTTGAGTTTTGTTTTGTTGATGGTTTCTTTTGCTGGGTAGATTTGTAGTTTGATGTAGTACCATTCTTTTATGGTTGTTTTTGCTTCTCTTGCCTTTGGGGTCAGGTTCTTAAAAGTCTCTCTGAGACCAAGGTCTGTAAGTTTAAAACTAGTATTTTATTCTATGTATTGTATTGTTTTAGATCTTGTATTTAAACCTTTAATGCATTTTTAGTAAATTTTTGTGTATGGTGTCAAATATCAGTCTAGTTTCATTCTTTTGCATGTAGCTTTCCAATTTTCCCAACACAGTTTATTGAAATACCTTTCCTTTCTTTATTGTATGTTTTTGGCTTCTTTGTCAAAAGTTACTTGCCCATATACATGTGGGTTTTTCCTGGGCTCTCAATTCTGTTTTACTGGTCTGTATGTCTATTTTTCTGTCTATACCATACTGTTTTGATTATTGTAGTTTGAAAATTTGATATCAGGGAATATCATACCTCCAGTTTTGTTTTCTTTTCTGAGGATTGTTTTGGCTATTCCTGAATAGGAATATCTTTCGTGGTGCCATATAAATTTGATAATTTTTTTTCTATTTCTTTGAAAAATGCCATTGGGATTTATATGAGGATTGGATTACATTTGTACATTGCTTTACGTAATATGACCATTTTAACTAGGTTGATTCTTCCAATCTGTGAGCAGAAAGTATGTTTTAATTTCTTTGTGTCTCCTTCAAGTTCTTTAAACAATGTCTTATAGATTTTAGTTTATAGATCCTTCGCTTCCTTTGTTAAGTTTCTTTCCAGGTATTTTGACCTTTTTGTAGCAATTGCAAATAAAATTGTTTTTTCATTTCTTTTCTGATTCTGATATTTTATTCCTAGGATATAGGAACTCAATGGATTTTTGTACAATACATTGATTTTTGTATCCTGCAACTTTACTGAATTTGTTATTGTTTCTTTTTAAAAATAAGTTTTTAACACTTTATTTTATTTTATTTTTAAAAATCTTTTAGTAATATAGGAAAATTAATCATCCAACTTTATTTATTACCGAGGAATTGTCTTGTTATACTTTTTTAAAAATTGAATCTATTGTATTTTTTCCATTACCATTTAGTACCCTTATACCTGCTCCTGCCAGCAATCACCACACTGTTGTCCATGTCCATGAGTCATTTTTCCCTTTTGCTCAGCCCCTCCACCCACTAGCTGTCATCTGCTCTCCATCTATGGGTCTGTCTCTATTTTGCTTGTCAGTTCAGTTTGTTCATTAGATTCCATTTATGAGTGAAATCATATGGTGTTTGTCTTTCTCTGACTGGCTTATTTTACTTAGCATAGTGCTCTCCAGTTCCATTCATACTGTTGCAAAAGGTAAATTTTTCTTCCTTTTTACAACTAAATAGTATTCCATTGTGTAAATGTCCCATTGTTGTTTTATCCACTTATCTATTGATGGACAGTTGGGCTGCTTCCATATCTTGGCAATTGTAAATAATGCTGCAATGAACATAGCGATGCTCATGTTCTTTTAAATTAGTGTTTTGGTTTCCTTCCGGTATATTCCCAGAACTGAGACCAAAGGACCAAAAAGCAGATGCATTTTAAATTTTTTTTTTAAGGTATCTCCACACTGCTTTCCACAGTGGCTGCACCAGTCTGCATTCCCACCAACAGTGTAAAAGGGTTCCCCTTTCTCTAGCCCTTCTGAGAGGTGTGAGATGGTGTCTCACTGTGGTTTTAATTTACATTTCTCTGATGATTAGTAACATTTAACATCTTTTCATATGTCTATTGGCCATCTGTATGTCCTCTTTGGAGAAGTGTCTATTCAGGTTCTGTGCCCATTTTTTAATTGAGTTGTTTGTATTTTTGGTGTTGAGTTTTGTAAGTACTTTATACATTTTGGATATTAACTCCTTATCAGATGTATTGGCAAATATGTTCTTCTATTCTGTTGGTTGTCTTTTTATTTTGTTGATGTTTTCCTTTGCTGAGCAAAAACTTTTTAGTTTGGTATAGTACCATTTGTTTATTTTTTCTTCTGTTTCCCTTGCTTGGGGAGATGTATATAATAAAAATTTTCTACAAGCAATATCATAGATTTTGCTGCCTTTGTTTTCTTCTGGGATTTTTATGGTTTCCTGTCTAACATTTAAGTCTTGGATCCATTTTGAATTTATTCATGTGTGTGATGTAAGAAGTTTGTCTAGTTTAATTTATCTGCAGATATCTATCCAATTTTCCCAACACCATTTGTTGTATAAACTGTCTTTTGCCCATTGTATGTGCTTGCTTCCTCTGTTGAATATTAATTGACTATAAAGGTGTGGGTTTATTTCTGGGCTCTCTATTTTGTTCCATTGATCTCTGCGTCTGTTTTTATGACAGTACCATGCTGTTTTGATTACTATACCCATATGATATAGTTTGATATTAGGTGGTATGATTCCTCCCACATTGTTCTTCCTTCTCAGGATTGTTGTTGCTTCGTGGGGCCTTTTGTGGTTCCACATACATTTTTGAAATATTTGTCCTAGCCTTGTGAAATATGTCATTGGAATCAATAGGAATTGTGTTGAATCTATAGATTGCTCTGGGTAGTATAGACATTTTAATGATGTTAATTCTTCCTATCCATGAACACCATATGTGCTTGTATTTATTTATGTCTTCTTCAATTTCTTTCTTCAGTGTCTTATGATTTTCCATTGTCTTTTACATCCTCGGTTAGGTAAATTCCTAGGTATTTTATTCTTTTTGAAGCCATTGTGAATGGAATTGTTTTCTTAATTTTTCTTTCTGTTCATTTGATATTGGCATATAAAAATGCAACTGATTTCTGGATATTAATTTTGTATCCTGCTATTTTGCTGAGTTCATTTATCAGTTCTAATAATTTTTTGGTAGAAACTTTGGGGTTCTCTGTCTACAGTATCTATCATGTCATCTGAACATAAAGACAGTTTTACTTCCTCCTTTCCAATTTGGATGCCATTTATTTCTTCTTCTTGTCTGATTGCTGTGTCTAGGCCTTCCAATACTATGTTGAATAAAAGAGGTGAAAGCAGACATCCCTGTCTGGTTCCAGATCTTAAGGGGAATGCTTATAGTTTTTGCCCATTGAGTATGATGCTGGCAATGGGTTTGTCATATACAGCCTTTATTATGTTTAGGTATGTTCCCCTCTATTCCCACATTGCATAGAGTTTTAATCATAAATGGGTGTTGGATATTATCTTTTAAAAAATTATATTCATTTATTTTTAGAGGGAGGGAAGGAAAGGAAAAAGAGAGGGAGAGAAACATCAGTGTGTGATTGCCTCTCGTACACCCCCTACTGGGGACCTGGCCCAGAACCCAGGCCTGTGCCTTGACTGGGAATTGAACCAGTGACCCTTTGGTTCACAGGCCTGCTCTCAATCCACTGAGCTACACCAGCAAGGTCTGCATGCTGGATATTATCAAAAGCTTTTTCTGCATCTATTGTTATGGTCATGTGGTTTTTACCCTTAAAACTTTTTATGTGGTGAATATAATTTGTTGATATGTGAATGTTGTACCATCCTAGCAATCCCAGAATAAATCCCACCTGATCATGCTGTATGATCTTTTTGATGCATGGCTTCATTTGATTTGCTAATATTTTATTGAGGATTTAGCTTCTGTGTTCATCAGGGATATTGGCCTCTAATTTTCTTTCTTTGTAGTATCTTTATCTGGCTTTGGAAGTAGGATAACGCAGGCCTCATAAGATGAGTTTGGGAGCTTTCCCTCCTCTTCCATTTTGTGAAATAGTTTGAGGAGAGGTGTTAGTTTTTCTTGGAATATTTGATAAAACTCACCCATGAAGCCATCCCATCCAGAGCATTTGATTGTTGGGAGTTTTTTGATTACTGCTTCAATTTCATTAGATGTAATCTATCTATTCAGATTCTCTGATTCTTCCTGATTTAGTTTTAGAAGATTATAAGCTTCCAGGAATTTATCCATTTTGTCCAGGTTGTCCAGTTTGTTGACATATAATTGTTCATAGTATTTTCTTACAATCCTTTGGTGTCAGTTATTATTTCTCCTCTTTCATTTCTGATTGTATTGATTTGAACCCTTTCTCTTTTTTCCTTGATGAGCCTGGTTAAAGATTTGTCAATCTTGTTTATCTTTTCAAAGAACCAGCTCTTGGGTTCATTGATCTTTTGTATCATTTTTTTAGACTCTATTTCATTGATTTCTGCTGTGATCTTTATTATTTACTTCCTTCTACTCACTTTGGGTTTTGTTTGTTGTTATTTTTAAAGTTCCTTTAAGTGTGAACTTAGATTATTTATAGCGCTTTTCCTTGGTTTTTTTTTTTTTTTTTTTTTTGAATAGGGCTGTAATGATGTGAATTTTCCTCTTAGGATTGCTTTCCTAGTGTCCCACGGATTTTGGATTGTTGTGTCCTCATTTTCATTTGTTTCAAGGTATCTTTTGATTTCTTCCTTGATCTTACTGTTGACCCATTCATTGTTTAATAACATGTTATTTAGCTTCCATGTTTTTGTGTGGTCTTCAGTGTTCTTGTGATTGATTTCTAGTTCCATAGCATTGTGGTCAGGGGAGATGTTTGATATGATTTGTATCTTTTTAAATTTATTAGGACATGTTTTGTGTCACAAGAGGTGGTCTATCCTACAAAATGTGCCGTGTGCACTTGAAAAGTATGTATATTCTGCCGCTTTGGGGGGGTGAAATGTTCAGCAGGTATCAATTAAATTCATTTGATCTAGTGTATTGGTTAAGTAGGCTCTCTCCTGGTTGATTTTCTGTCTAGAAGAGGACAGAAAAGGATGACTTTAATTACATCCATTAAAGTCAATGGGGTGTTAAAATCCCCAACTATTACTGTATTTCTGTTGAACTCTCCTTCTATGTTCATCAAGATTTGCTTTACATATTTAGGTGCTGCTATGTTGGGTGCATAAATGTTTACTGGGGTTATATCCTCTTGTTGGATTGTTCCCTTTATCATTATGTAGTGCCCTCTGTGTCTCTTACTATAGCCTTGGTGTTAAAGTCTATTTTGTCTGATATAAGTACTGCTACCCCAGCTTTTTTTTTTCTTTTCCATTTGCATGAAATATCTGTTTCTAACTCTTTACTTTTAGTCTATATTTATCTTTTGATCTAGGATGGGTCTCTTGGAGGCAGCATATATATGGGTCTTATTTTCTTATACATTCAGCTACCCTATGTCTTTTGGTAGGAGTATTTAAGCCATTTACATTTAAGGTGATTATTGGTAGATACTTATGTAGTGCCATTTTATTGTTAGATGGTTTAGTTCTGTTTTTTTTTTTTTTTCTCTTTCTCTTTTTCTTCTTCTTCTTAAAGTAAGCCCTTTAACATTTGTTGCAGTACTGGTTTGCTCTTAACAAACTCCTTTAGCTTTTTCTTATCTGGGAAGTTCCTTATTTCTCCTTTGATTTTAAATGATAGCCTCACTGGGCAAAGTAACCTTGATTGTAGGTCCTTGTTTTTCTTCGCATTGAATATTTCTCACCACTCCCTTCTGGACTAAATATTTCTGTTGAAAAATCAGATATCAGTCTAGTTGGTGCTCCCTTGTAGGTAATTACCTGCTTTTCTCTTATGGCTTTTAGAATTCTCTCCTTGTCTTTAAGTCTTTCCAATTTAATTATGATATGTGTTGGTGTAGGCCTCTTTGGGTTCAACTTGTTTGGGACTCTCTGAACTTTCTGGATTTGTGTGACTTTTTCCTTCACAAGATTAGGGAAGTTTGGGGTCTTTATTTCTTTAAATAGGTTCTCAATCCCAAGCCAATCTCTTCTCCTTCTGGTATTCCCATGATGTGGATTTTCTTACATTTCTTGTTGGCCAAAATATTTCTTAAGCTCTCTTGATTTTTTTAATATACTTTTTTTCTTTTTTGGTGCTCTGTCTGGGTTTTTTCTATCTTATCTTCCAAAACACTGATTCTGTCCTCTGAATCATCTAACCTACTGTTTATTCCTTCCAGTGTATTATTTATCTCAGATATTGCATTCTTTATTTCTGACTGGTCCTTTTTTATGGTTTCTAGTTTTGGGTTTGTTTTTTTTTTTTCACGTTGTTAAGTATCCTTATAGTCATTACTCTAAACTCTCTCTGTGATACATTGCTTCCCTCTATTTCACCTAGCTCTTCTTCTAGAGAATTCTTTTGTTCTTTCATTTGAGGTATGTTTATTTGTCTTCACATTTTGGATACTTCTTTGAGTTTTCTGCCTTATAAGTTAAACTAAGTGGTTATTATTCTAATCGATCTGTGATAAGCATTCCAGCTTAAGCAACATAGGGTGGGGCAATGTAATTCCTGTGGGCAGGGCCATTGCTTCCCCTAGGCTAATGCCCTTGGAGAGGCATGCTTTTCCTGAGAAAGATGGCTTCTGCAGTATGGATAGTGACTCAGCATAAGTTCCTGGTAGCTGTCCCTTCAGCTCTCTCCCTAGAGCCACTCGGACTCTCCTCAAGCATCTGCAGTCCACTTTGCCCTCCCTCTTCCAGAGCCCTAGTTAAGTGCCTACAATTGAAATGTTGTGTGTTTGCCCTTTAAGAGGCTCTGTGCATCTCCAGCTGTCCCTCCCTGGCAGACAGAAACCCCACTCCTTTTTACAGCTGGTTGTTATATGGGTTTCTTTCTGGTGCTGTAGGCTTGGGAGCCCAGCTTGGGGTTTAGATCCCACACTTCCCAGGGGAACCCCTGGCTCCTGAAATATCCCTCCAACACTTCAACTTCTGCCTGTGGTAACCCAGCCAGCCCTCTTGTGCCTCTCTGCATTCCCTACCAGTCATATTGTGGTGAATTGATTTCTTCCAGCTGTCTGTGGTTATAAGGCTTCTCTCCAGCAAGTGTTCAGTTGGTTATTCTGGATGATTTCTCTACAATTTAGTTGTAATTCAAGATTGCTCATGGGAGAAGATTAGTGTAGCTTCCACTGACTCCTGCACCATCATGGATTTCAGCAAAAAATTATTTCTTTATAGGCATTTTAATTTTAATATATCTTGGTGTAGGCCTTCTTGTTTGGTACTCTCTGTGCTTCCTGGACTTGTATGTCTATTACACTCACCAAGTTAAGGAAGTTTTCTGTCATTATTTTTTAAAACAGGTTTCCAATTTCTTGCTCTCTCTCTTCTCCTTCTGATACCCCCATGATGCAAATGTTATTATGCTTGAAGTTGTCCCAGAGTCTTCTTACACTATCATTGTTTTGGGCTCTTTTTCTTCTTGCTTTTCTGACTGGTTGTTTTTTACTTTCTTATATTCCAAATTGCTGCTTTGATTGTTAGCTTCATCCATTCTACTGTTGTTTCTCTGTAATTTATTCTTTATTTCAGTTAGTGTATCCTTCATTTATGACTGGTCCTTTTTTGTGCTGTTAAAGTTCTTACTAAGTTCATTGAGCATCCTTATTCCCAGTGTTTTGAACACTGCAGCTTATAGATTGCTTGTCTCCAATTTTTTTCCCCTCTGGATTCTTTTTCTGTCCTTTCATTTGGGCAATATTTCTTTGTCTCCTCATTTTTGCAGTCTCTCTGTGTTTGTTTCTATGTATTGGATAGAGTTGTTACATCTCCCAGATTGGTAGAGTGGTCCTATGAGTAGGTATCCTGTAGGGTCCAGTGATACAGCATCCTTATTACCCAAGCTGGGTACTCAAGTTGTACAGAGCATATGGGCTGTGTATACCTTCCTGTTGTTGTTGAGTCTTGATTGCTGTTGGTACATCCAAAGTCAGCCACTACCTGTGTCACATAGCATAAGCTACAAAGTGATCTGCAGAAGCCTGGTAGTTCTGCTGGTCTTGGAGGTGCCCTGACAACAGCAGTATGTAAGCCAAGGCCGGCTGCTGCTAGTGCTGCATCTGGGGCAACTTAGCGTGAAGTATAGTGCTCATGGGAAGCCAGATGTTTCTTGTTTGAGAGAATTTAGGAAAATCTGAAGCATGGTCCAAGATAAGCCATTTGTATGGAAAAGCCACTGGAAACAGCTTGAGTAGGCCCTGAATGTTTGATGGGAAAGGGCCTCAGGGAATCACCAGGGTGTGGGAAGCAATATACAAAGAGAGAATCTTAAAATCAGCAAGAGAAAAACAGTTAGTTACCTACAAGGGAACTCCCATAAGACAGTCAGTTGATTTCTCAAAAGATACATTGAAGGTTATAAGGGACTGGCAAGAAATATTCAAAGTGATGAAAAGCAAGGGCCTGCAATCAAGATTATTCTACCCCGCAAAGCTATCATTTAGAATTGAAGGAGAGATAAAGAACTTCCGGGACAATAAAAAGCTAAAGTTATTCATTACCACCAAAATAGTATTATATGAAATGTAGATACAGAGGGTTCTAATCAGATCACTGGGGAGAAATAAGGGGGGGGCTGTAGGAGGAGGTTGTCTGAGGCCATGGTAAACAGTCTAGGAGGAAATTGGCTGAGAAGCTGAGCATCTCCAGAGCACATGGAATTATGGGCCAGAAGATTTAAAATGAAAGGAGGGCAGAGACTGGCTCTCTGGCTCTCTTCCTTGAGGATACCTGGATGATTGTACTGCAGCTACCTGAGTCAAGGAACAGTATTTTAAATGGGAGAAAAAACTCTGGGACAGCCTAGGATCATGTTGTACTGGTAGAAGGTGGCGGGGTTATTCTTCTTTGGGTATTGTAGAGGAGATGGGCTCTGAAGGAGAAGCCTGCCATTCTTCCAAACTTGTGCAGCTTTTGTATTTTAAGTTGTTTTAGTTACCTATAGAAAAAAGATAATTAAAAACTAATAGGGGAAATGCTAGGGGAACTCAGGTGTTAAAGATTTTATCCTTAATTATAGGTTTAAGTGATTAAAGCTGTAACTAAAGAGTTAAAGATTCAACCTTAATTATAGGCTTAAGTGACTAATCAATTAAGCTTGTGGAGAGCACATTCCAAAATTGTGTAGCTTTTGAACAAAGACCCCTTTCCTTTATCACCAAAAATTTGCCTCTAGAATTTTGCCTCAAGGGTGGTAGTGGGCAGCAGGACTCTATTGCTGTTTGGTAACAATGTTAAAGTGTCTTCTTTAAGAAGATAAAGAAGAAAAAAATTATGAATAATAAAATGGTAATAAATACATATCTATAAACAATTAAGTCTAAAAAACAAATAAACAAACAATTAGATCAGAAACAGAAACATTGCTACAGAGAACATTTCATGGTTGCCAGATGGGAGAGGAGATTGGGAAATGGGCCAAAAATTGAAGGTATTAAGGAGTAAAAATTGGTAATTACAGAATAGTCACGGGGATGTGAAGTATAGCACAGGGAATAGAGCAGCCAAAGAACATATATGCCTGACCCATAGATGTGGACAAGGGTGTGGGGATTGCCTGAGGGAATTGGTGGGGCTGTGTGGAGAGGGGCAAGCAGAAACACTTGGGACACTGTATTTGCATAAATAATAAAATATAATTAAAATGTTAGTTATTTATTGCTTTTAGAGAAAGAGAAATGGGGGGAGGGAAGAGAGAGAGGAAAAAACACATCAATTTGTTGTTCACTTATTTATACATTCATTGGTTGCTTCTTGTATGTGCCCTAACCAGATCACACCCACAACCTTGGTGTATCAGGACAATCCTCTAACCAACAGCTACCCAGCCAGAGCTAGTTACTGTTTCTAATAGTCACTTGGTAGAGTCTTTAGAGCTTTCCATGTGTAGAATCATGTCATTTGTAAGAAGTGACAATTTTACTTCTTTATTCCCAAATCTAGACACCTTTTATTTTTTTTCTTGCCTGATAGCTCTGGCTAAGAGTTTTAGTAGTATGTTGAATCATAATGGTAAGAATGGACATCTTGTTCCTAATCTTAAAGAAAAAACTTTTGTTTTTTACTATTAAATATGATACTAGCTGAGGGTTTGTCATATATGGACTTTATTATGTTACGTAGTTTCCTCCAATATCCGTTTTATTGAGTGTTTTAATCATAAATGAACTATTGTCAAATGTTTTTCTGCTCTTTTGATATGATAATATGAATTTTTTACAATTTATTTTGCTAATGCAGTATATCATGTTGATTGATTTGCATACATTGAACTCTAAAGGATGGAGCCTTAGGTATTCACCAGAGTGGGGCGACACACTTCACTGTGTGATGGTGCTGTGTGGGGGCGGGGTCAGAGAGGGAACAATGCCATTTGCTTGCCTCTCACCCCAGTTTCAGTCACTTCCCCAGCTTCCCACAAGGGGATTGTGTACTTTCAGGTGCGGCCCTGGTGCTGATTCCCAGGTGGGTGGGCTTGCGTACATTCTAGGATCCTGCGGGCCTCTTCCAACAGACTATTCTATGAGACTAAGAGTTTCTCCCACCACCACAACCCCCACAGATTTTTATAGCCAGAGGTTTTGAGGCTTTAGCTCCCCACACTGGAACCCTAGGTTGTGTGGTCTGTCTTGTTTCCCAGTTGTTCCTCCTGGCTTATCCGCAAACAAATGTGGTACCTCCTGGTCTGCCACATGCCGTCTCACCTGCCCAGTCTGCCCCAGCCACTGCTTTGCTACATGTCTTCTCCACCCTGGCTCCTCATCTCCACCCATCCTACCAGTCTGGATGAATGTTCCTTGGTTGTTGGGCTTCCATATAGTTCAATTTTCTGGCAGTTCTGATTGTTTTTTGTTTTTAAATTGGTTGTTATCCTTCTTTTGTTTGTTTGAGAAAGTGAAACATATCTACCTATACCTCCATCTTGGCCAGAACCTGTTTCTGCTAATTCTAACAACTCTCTAGTGATTGAAACCAAAACTGTTGTAAATTTTCCTTCTCCTTCTTCCTAATGCCAAAATCCCTTTAGTTGTCAATTTCTGTTCATTTTATCCCCAAACATCTCTCTTCTATGTGCCTTTTTTTAAACCCCATTGTCACTGTTGTTCCTCTAATTAAGGTCCATGTTTACTCTCACATCTGGAGGTCCAAGGCATAACCCCTTCCATCCTATAATTCCTATTTCAAAAATCTTATTAATTCCTCTCCTTTCGGTTTGCCATCATGCCTACAAATACTTCCCAATTTCTTTCAGTTTGAAGCAATCTCTCCCTCCTCTGAATGTTATTACAACTTCACCTACGTCTCATTTGTGACTCATGCAAGTTTTTACCATGAGTTGTAAGGGTGTGAATATCTTAATTCCTTTATTAGTTTATCAATTCTCTGAAAGTAAGAGATTTATGATTCACCTAGTATTTTTGATAACACCTTCTACTTTGGAGGTCTTCTACAAATGTTTGTCAGTGAATGAATAAATTAATACAAAGATGTAAGTTGTTTTCAAGGTATTTATTACTTCAATTTTCTGACCTGAATTCACAATCTGACCTGAATTATCATACTATTCACTCTCTTCCCCAAATAGGAAAATATACCTAATTTGTCCCAAGCAGTCTATCATTCTTCTTTCATTTCTTTCACAAATGACCTACATACAGAGCTTTCACCTTACTTTCTGCTACTTTCATATGCCCTCCAGGTTTACAAAATCCGACAAAATTCAGTTTTTCCTCAACACTAGACTAATTAGCTAGTCCCACTGAGCAACATTGTTATTCTATATAATTTAACTAATCCCTATTCTCTGGTATCATCAGCTTTTGATGATGCAAGTAATATAAAGAACAGGTGAAACTAATTTATAGGTGTCTGTACCACATATTTTTCCCAGACCTGTCTCATTGCTCACAGTGTTTGAGTTTTTACTATATATCAGACACTGTTCTAAGAGTTTTCCCATAATAATTCATTAATTTTTGCTATAGTCTCTATAAAACAGGAAATATTTCCCTTTTACAAATTAGGAAATGGAGGCCATAGAGAAGGGCTTCAAACACAGGCAGTAAGGCATCAGCTTCTGTGTGTGTAGCTATTACATGTTTCTGCTTCTCAGAGCTTTGAACGTGCCAAGTCTAATATCCATCATATAGTGTCATAAAAGTACTTCCAGGTCAGGCAAACTAGAGCTCAAAGTCCACATCTGCTACTCACAGCTCTGAGCCTGAGGTCTCTGTTTTCTTATTTCTAATATTGGGAAAATTATAGTATTGTGAGAATTGAATGAGTTAGGGTATATTTCATCAAAAGTACCCAGCAAAATACTTTATCTATAGTCTGTGTTCAATATACAAAATAAATCAAAATGGAAATGTATAACATGAAGATGAGTCAAACAGAACCAAGGGGCTGATTGTCACAATGTCTTCACCTTGGCCATGTGTCCCCATGAAAAGCATGTGTCCCCGGCCTTTCAACTAAGGGAAAATATAATAGATGGGATTATGGTTGAGAGCGTGGTTTCTGGAGTCTGTCTGGATCTAAACTCCAGATCCACAAACTACTAGCTGTGTGAAATTAAGGACATTTCTTAACTTTATCAAGCTTTAGTTTCTTCAGTTGTCACCTTATGATACCGGTAGTATTGCTATTCATAAGGACTTTGTGAAGATTCTATGAGTTGAAATCATAAACAGGGTCTCGTGTATAGCAAGTTGCTATTATTAACTAACTAGACCTTTAACACCTCAGTTTCAATTGCTAAAATAGCTCCTGAGTGGCCTTTATGCATTTGGAAACTTTCTTTACTATCCTACGCAGCAGCCAGGCTCTTCATGGTAAACAGAATTCTAGATAGCCCCCACGCCTGTTGGCTGCTAGTGTTACTCCTGTGATTGTTTCTGTACATGGCAAAAGGAATTTTGCAGATGTACAAGGTAACTAATCAGTTGACCAAAAACAGGAAGATTTTCCCACTGTGTCTAATCTCATTACATAAGCCCTTGGAAAAAGAACTTTTTCTTAGGCTAATGGCAGAATAAGATGTCAGAGAGCTTTGATGCATGAGAAGGACTCAGTGCTTTCTTGCTGTGAGAAGGAAGGTAGGTGGCTTCTAGAAGCAGGGAGAAAACCCCAGATAATAGCCAACAAGAAAATGAGATTCAGTCCTACAGCTGCAAGGAATTGAATTCTAACAACACTTTAAATAAGCTTGGAATCATACTCTTTCCCAAACTGTCCAGATAAGCACCCAGCCTAGCCATCATTTTGACCTCAGCCTATGTGACCTCCAAGCAGAGAACCCAGTCATTCTGTGCTAAACGTTTATCTTACAAAACTGTGAGATAAAAAGTGGGTGGTGTTGTTAGCTACTAAGTTAGTGGCAAATTGTTATGCAGCAATAGAAAACTAATACAATCATCGTTCCAGATGATTGATTCATTATTTCAGTGGATTCTGATTATTTTAACCTGCTGTGTAGGACCTTCCCAAGCGTTACTGTAATCTAATCTCTCCCTATCTATCTCATTTTTAGTAGCTGCTTACAAGTAACAATTACTACCATCTAAAGAGAGATAATCTTCCAACTGCCTTCCCTTTTCTAACCTCCTGTTCTTCACGATTTCTCTCACAGTTCTAGCAGCAAGGCATATGTCTTCTCTCGATACCTTTGCGGTTTTATTTAGCATTTCTCATTGGATCTTAAATCCCTATGCAGAAGGGATGGCCTGGTCCTTGGCTTAGGTTAACATTTTTCCATTTCTGGTTCTTTCACAATGGATTTCTGACACCTGATGTTGAAAGGGTTTGGTGATAAAAATATCGACGGTCTTAAGGATAAGAAGGATCTAACAGCAACAAGGGAAGCAACCAGGACACCGATAGCACAACAACCATTCTGTTAAATACTAATGTCCCAAGCTCTGTGTTACTTTAGGACAAAAAGAGGTGCTACAGACGGTAATCTCACAGGGTGATCTAATCATAAATTCCTAACTGGGTAGGTAGGTCTTGATGAGTAATAACACCCCAGGCATATAATGGTTTTTATTTTTATTTTTTTTTAAAGATTTTTTATTTTTATTTTTATTTATTTTTAGAGAGAGGGGAAAGGAGGGAGACAGAGAGGGAGAGAAACTGTAATGTATGGTTGCCTCTCACATGGCCCTCACGGGGACCTGGCCTGCAACCTAGGCATGTGCCCTGACTGGGAATCGAACCGGGACTGCCTGGTTCCCAGCCCGCGCTCAATCCACTGAGCTACACCAGCCAGGGCCCAGGCATATAATGGTTTTTAGCAAAAAGTTCATCTTTGCCTTAAGCAAGCCCTACCCATTGTATTCATGCATCTAGATTAATACACCTTTGAAATAAATTTAGCCACCCTCAAAAAAGCACATAATCCTAACTATTTTGTAATCCAACCTACCTTTCTTTCTCCCACACTCATGTAATCTTTCTTACTTCTCTCCTCATTTCGAATACATAGAAGGAACTGTGAAACTATCACTTTCTGATGTATTTGAGATCTTGCTCCCCAGTGTAAGTTCTCAGTTTGGCTCAGATAAACTCTTTCAAAAATTCTCTACAGGTTTAGATATTTCTTATGTTGACACTTGACATTTCTCTTTTACTCCATCCTGTCAACTCTATAAGATAGCTTTAAATGACCTCTGTTTGTAAAGTCAGAAGTTTGAACTCAGGTGATTTAAATAACCTGTCTAAGATTATATAGGTAGCAGAGGACACATACCTAAATCTGTTTTACTCAAAAGTCCCTGCTTTCATTTTTTTTTTAATTTTTCATTTCATTTTATTTTTAATTAAATGTATCAGGGTGACATTTGTTAGTAAGGTTATATAGGTTTCAAGTGTACATTTCTATGATACATGATCTGTATATTGTATTGTGTGCCCACCACCCAAAGCCAAATCATCATCTGTCACCATTTATTTGGCCCTCTCGGCCTTTGCTACCTCCCACATGCTTCCCTGTGGTAACCACCATACTGTTGTCTGTGTCTATGAGTTTCAGTTTGCATCCCACACATGACTGAAATCATAGTGTTCTCAGCTTTTTCTGACTGAGTTATTTTGCTTAACATTATATTCTCAAGGTCCACCCAAGTAGCCTTATGTTGGTTCTGGTGCTAGATGATGAGGGGAATTTAGGAGAGATTCTGAATTCTATAGAGCCTTGCAGAATGATCTGATTTTCAATTGAATTTAATCAACATTTATTTAAAATTTACTTGTGTCAGCCACCAGGAAAACAAAGATGATAAATTGCAGTCTCTTCAGAGGGTCACAATTAGGGTATGAAGACTTGAAAGAGTCTTTTGAAGTAGGAATTAAAGGGTGAGTAAGACTGTCAAAGAGGAGGTGTGTTCCGAGCAGAGGAGACAATGGGTATACAAAGGGCTTGAAATGGCTCGGTGAGCCTGGCAACTGATGACAAGTTGGGTCAAAGTTCAGACAGCCAAGCCAAGAAGAGGCAAGAGTTGGAAAGGCACACAGTGGTCAAACTTAGAGGGCAGAGTACAGTATGTATAAAGATTACACTCATCACTGAGGCAATAGGACATTTATGCTGATGGGATTTAAACAAGGTTAGTAATATTAATGAAAATAGGTAGCCCTTGCTGTTGTGGCTCAGTGGTTGAGTGCCAACCTGTGAATCAAGGGGTCACCAGTTTAATTCTCAATCTAAGGCACATGCCTGGGTTGTGGGGTAGGTCCCCAGTAAGGGGGATGTGGGAGGCAACCACACATTGACGTTTCCCTCCCTCTCTTCCTCCCTCCCTTCCCCTCTCTAACAAATAAATAAAATCTTGAGGAAAAAAAAGAATAGATAACATTCATTGCATCTTTACTATGTTCCTGGCACTGTGCCATACTTTCTTTTCTTTTTTTAAATTAATTTTATTGAGATAACATTGGTTAATAGAGCCATATAGGTCTCAAATGTACACTCCTATGATACATGATCTGTATATTGCATTGTATGTCCACCACTCAAAGTAAAATCATCTTTCGTCACCATATATTTGGCCTCCTTTAACCTTTTACCTTCCACCCCAGGTAATTCTGGGTTTGAATTTTGAATCAACCACTTAATAGCTCTCAACTTGGTCAACTTGAAGATCAGATGAATTCAAAAGAAAAAGGACCCCTGTGTGTGTGTGTGTGTGTGTGTGTGTGTGTGTGTGTGTGTGTGTGAACTATGAGGCAATAATTTTAAGCCCATTTTATAAATGAGGAAAATGAGGTTCAGAGAGATAACTTACTTGACCAAGTTTAGGGCCATTAAGTATTTGATTCAAAATTCAAACCCAGAACTACCTGGAACCAAAGCCTATGTCCTTCACTACTAAATTTGATCAGGTTTTACTGGTAAAGTGGAACTCCCTGGCTCATGGACCAATTAAATAGTTTGTTTACATATAATGTGTTGTGTAGTAATTATAAACACTAGCTCTCTTATCTAAAAGTTTATTCTTATATTATAGCAGTAATGAGAGAGAGAGAGAGAGATAAAAGAGTGAGAGAGAAATTACTTTCCGACCTTCCCTTTGGATTTAGAAAGGTTGAGTTTGATATTTCTGATCTTTATACTTTCCTGTTGTCTTGAATTATTTAGTTTTAAATTAAAAAAAATGTCTTTAAAGCACATAAGTATGCATACTTACATAAAATCCCCAGATTATCAGAGACACACCCTCCCTGGCTACTTTATAGGTTCTGGGCAGAATAAACGGAATACGAGTTTATCATTTGCTCTTTTCAATAATTTGAGAGTAAAATGTTCCTATCTCATTTACAGTATTACATATATCTCCTGTTTTTTCCTTTATCAGGTACTTGAGCTCAGCTCATATGTCAAATATTACCTATTAGGCTTAAAGAAACACAGATAGGGATTTGATTAAGACATAATTCCTGTATTTGGTTAGTTTACCATCCAGATAGAAAGAAATCACATATTATCATTAAAAAATAGAACCAAATTGGCATTCTGTGATCAACACCTAATCTGATCATTAGCGCTCTTAAAATTCAAAAGTGATTTGGGGTTGAGTTATGAAGGGTAAGAAGTGGGTATATGGTCTGGGTCACAAAAAAGAGGTCAGATAGCAATGATTTCCTTTGAGAAAAGGAAAGAGAACATTGAAAGAAACATGATTGGTCATCAGCAATAGCAAGGAGATTGGAATCAATGTAACTTTTTTCTAAATAAAGACATGAAACAAATTGTCCAAAACTTAAAGTTTGCTAAGAAGAGTAGATTTTAATATTTAGGTGATCAGCTATGTCTTGGAGACTCTGATTAAAGCTATAAACACATTTTAGAAATATGCACAAATGCAAAGACACAAATTATCTTGTTGTAGGGAAACAGACACAAACAGCATTTTGGTACTTCTCTCTCTTGTCATAAATAGAAGATATATGTATATAAAACTATTAAAAATAAATAAATGTTTATGTATAAAGTATAAGAAATGGGAAGCATACAGATGCATTAAAAACCCTGTGTATTGGTTTTACATGTATATATTTATGTCTGTTTATGTATATCTCTCACCTCACAATGCCTTTTATAAAATTTGGTCATTTTCAGCAACAAATTCAAGTGCAGAGACTGATATTAATTTGTGAACCAGAAATGCTATTATATTTAAAATTCTTTTATTATAGCAATTGTTTATTGTTTTGAATATTTTTAACTTTTCTTTTTTAAAATTATATTTTATTATTTATACTATTACAGTTGTCCCCACATTTTCCCCCTTTGTCTCCCTCCACGCCCATCACCCCACTCCCTCAGACAATCCCTACACCCTTGTCCATGTCCATGGGTCATGCATATACATTCTTTGGCTACTCTATTCTCTATGTTATACTTTATATCCCCATGACTATTCTGTAACTACCAATTTGTACTTACTAATCCCTTCACTTTTTTCACCCATTCCCCTGACCTTCCTCCCATCTAGCAACCATTAAAATGTTCTCTGTGTCTATGATTCTGTTTCTATTCTGCTTGTTTATTTATTGTTTTTTAGATTCAATTGTTTATAGATATATATTTATTGCCATTTTATTCTTTACATTTTTTATTTCCTTCTTTTTCTTAAAGAAGACTCTTTAACATTTCATATAATACTGGTTTGGTGGTGATGAACTCCTTTCGTTTTTCTTGTCTGGGAAGCTCTTTATTTGTCCTTTGCTTCTAAATGATAGCTTTGCTGAGTAGAGTAATCTTGGTTGTAGGTCCTTGCTTTTCATCATTCTGAATTTCTCACCAATCCCTTCTAGCCTGCAAAGTTTCTTCTGAGAAATCAGCTGATGGTCATATGGGAACTCCTTTGTAGATACTGACTGCTTTTATCTTGCTGCTTTTAAGATTCTCTCTTTGTATTTAATTAATCTTTGGTATTATGATGTGTTTTGGAGTGGGCCTCTTTGGGTCCATCTTGTTTAGGACTCCGTGCTTCAGCTTTTATTCCTAATTATATTAACCTACATTGCTCATGGTAAAAAATTTAAGTATTACCCTAATGTGTAAGAAAGGAAGTGAAAAGTCTGGTGAAATCCTACCAAGAATGGAGTGGCTTTTGAGCAACAGAATAACATGATATAGTTCTCCAGTTGGCAGTGGTATGTGAGATAAATTGGATTAAAAAAGCCTAGAAGCCAGGAAGCCATTTAGACAACCATGTAGTCATACAAATAACTAAGGCTGAGAGGAAAACCATCACCGGCAGTGACAAGGAGAGCCCAGTTGTGTTGGTCATCTACTTTGTGTAAAACATTACAATGGACATACTGAAGAAAATTTAAAAATCACATGACCTGCACCCTCTAACAGCTAAACTTCGTAGAATAGACTGGTACATGTATAATTGAGGTTCACAAAATGTGCCTGGGGAATTTGTGCTAACAAGATTAATTCCTAGTACACATCCTTTTCCAGCTTGCAGCTGTATTGGGAAACATTTCAAATTCATATTTTTAATTTAGGGTTAGGAGATTTGTGGTGAACAATAGAGAATACCATATCAGGGCTCTGGTGATACCAAAGTTTAAAAAACTTTTAAGTCAAATCATTTGATTTGGAAATGCAAAGAAAGGCATAGATTTGTAGAAAAGAAGGGCTGTGGATTTATAATTCTCTGGAGGGCAGAGGTAATCTTTTAAAGGTGAAGTCTCATAAAACATTTATCTCTTGGTGGCAGTCTGACCAAAGGGTCAGGCTGGGATGACATTTGCTAATGATGATGAAGTACAGAGTTGTTCTGGAATGCATCTAAAGTTAATTTTCAATGCCATAGTGGGATATGAGAGTAGCTGAGAAGACAACAATTATTTGAAAACAAAAGAGGAAAAAGAATGAAAAAGAAAAAATACACAATTTTAAAAGTATTTGAGTTCCCCCCTCAATAATATATATTTTAGTTTCTGATTAAAATATTTTTAATAAATCCACTTTTTATATAAATATAGGGGACACAAAGTAGTGCATTTCTATTATTTTCTATGCATTTGTCTGATAAAAATTAACTTTTTTTTTCTATATAAAGGGTGAATATAGAAAATAAGTCTTTGAGAATTCACATGATTAAATCATTTTATCTTAAAATCTGCATCTGATTTCTTTGTAGTTATTGAGGCTAGATTACTTTCTAATGTCTTATTACTCTAGTAATACATAATGGAAAAAGATCTTAAAAGGTTTGGAAATAAATATTAATATATGACTTACACACAGAAACTTATACAGACTTTAAATTGAAATGGCACTACATATTCCCCATTTTAATTTCACTAACACCAGACAAATCCTTTTAATAATCTAAACACAACTTCTAAGCTGGGAGGGGTTGCCATTCATTTTTTGATTCAATTCCAAAGTTCCTTTCAAAGTAATAAAAACATTTTCTAAGGAAGCAAAGGACGACCTTGCTTTATTATTTAATCAGCTCACTGTCTGGCTTTTTTCGAGCTCCTGTGGAGTTGTCTTCAAGGACGTTTTTTTTATAAAGGTTCGTAGAGGAGGGATGATGTCACCCCAAAAGGTGTCGAACATGATGCTTTTGCAGAGACACGCTCTGTGCTAGATATTAGAAAGGAGTGTCTCAAAGAGAGAACTCTCCAAAGACAATCTAGATCACATCTGTTCTTTCTTTGGAAGAGACTATGCTTTGAAAGTAATTCAAAGGGATGCAAACATTTGGAATCAATTATAGGTATCTTTTAATGTAAAAGGTACTAAGATAATAAATGAGCACAATCAATTGAGAAAAAATAAAATTAGGTGCTGTTAAATTATATTTTTTATTTAAATTTTGTATTTTTTAAATTCTAGCGAAGACATGCCTTACTAAATAATATAAATTAAATATGTTAAATTCTACCAAAAGTAAATGGTCAAATAGTATGTTAGAAAAGGTTCTAGTATATACATAGAATTAATTTCTCCATCTTGTGCATACTCTTGATGGAGTATGTCTTTCAGATTCTGGTCTAAATATCAAGAATGTAAGAAGGTATAGGTAATCAAAAAAATGGAAGAAGGGCTTTTGCCATATTATTTAAAAAAAAAAGATGACGGTATAGATTGGGTCTGCATTCTACACAATACACCTTAATTATTTGGGTCAGATATCATTCTTTTCAAACATTTAAGCTTCTCCAAATCCTGTTTCTCATTTTTTTATTTTAAAGCATTGGACTAAACGACCCTTAAATCTTGTCTCCGTTCCTAAACTATTGTAAGACTTTTATTTTTCTCACCCAGAAAAATAAAACTCTCACTATTTCAATTGCTTCTTGATTTATCCCCAAACTCACTGACCTTCAGCCCACTCTCCTCACAATCTGATCACGTGACTTTCTTAATGCCAGGCCCTTTTCTGACTCACTTTGACCTTCAGCCTAGTGAACTGGCCCTTGACCTTCTCTGGCATACTTTACCTGATGTTCTGTTATGATATCCTCACATACGCCCCAAGTTATTTCCTTCAGAAAAACTTTTATTCCAGTTCACTATCTAAACACTTACCAGCTGTGCTAAATTGAGAGCCGTTACTTAGGCCTAAAGCTATGACCCTTCTTTAAAAATAACCCTCATTGTCAGCTGATACTTTATTTTTCAGTATAAAATATTAAAATAGTGTAAGGCTCCTGAAAAAAATCAGTAAAATAACCAATTCTTTACATACTTATTTTGATTTAAAATGTAAAAATATCTCAATCTCTGTGGAGAGTAGTCACTAAAGGGCCTTTTATGTTTCCAACCATTTTTATACTCAGAAAAAATTCAGAACTACACTCCTTCTCTCTCAGTGTCTTCTTCATAAAGTAAAAACCGAAAGAGACAAAAAGTCGATCTGAATTTGAAAAGGTCTTTATTTTTCAAAGCGTCCTAAGGTGGATCCTCAATGATGTCATGTTGAGAAGAATTTCATGGTAGACAGCTAACAGAAGAGCTTTTGTCAGTAGAACCCACAAAATGTGCCTGGAAAATGTTCAGCTATTTTGCAAATAAATGCCAGGACGTCAACCCCGTTTCTCTTGCCGCAGGCTATCATTACTTGGCTATATAACACTCATTCGCACTGGCCCTATATATTAACCCCATCGGAGATGTGTAAACAAATTGGCACAGAGTTCCAGCTAACCAAGTTCCTATTCTTTACTGTCATACACATAAAAAACTTACTTTGAATTTTGTCCCCTCAATGTTACTTTTTCAGATTGAGCAATTTACTATAGATTTATATCTACAGTCATACAAAAAACAACATTAACAGAAAAGTAACTGCCGTTTTTTTCAGTCAATATTGCTGGTCAATTAAATATGACAGAGGCAGAAGAGAATGTAGACTTGGTGGAGGACAAATGAAGCTAGCGTTTACAAGGCCTTTCGAATGACAACTTCAGTAACATTAATATCCTAAAAGCTCTATCTTTTACTTGCTACCTCATTTTGTAATATTCTATTGAATTCATATTAATTTCAAGGTAGACATAGAATGTTCAAAAACAAACCACTTTTAATTTATTTGCATTTTAAACTTAAATTATACCCTGCAATAGAAAAGAGAGAAGAAAATATATCCCTAAATTAGATAGTCAATAGCTATATAAGTAACTTCTACTTAAAATCTCATTGTCACTGCACATTACTTAAAACAATTCAGCTTTTATTTTAAGCTGTCTTAGAAGTCATTTTGAGGATGGGGTTGGGTATATAAATGGAAAGAGGAAAGGAAGATGTGGGGAACATGGTAAGGAACATGTAGTTCCTTAGCCTATTCATGCATCTACCTTTTTTTTTAAGATTTTATTTATTTATTTTCAGAGAGAGGAAAAGGGAGAAAGAGCAATGTATGGTTGCCTCTCACATGGCCCTCACTGGGGACCTGGCCCTCAACCCAGGCATGTGCCCCGACTGGGAATCAAACCGGGACGCTCTGGTTCCCAGCCTGCGCTCAATCCACTGAGCTACACCAGCCGGGCTGCATCTACCTATTTAAGCACACCATACCTTTGTGTGATGGGGTTATGGACTACTATTAATTTCTTTTTTTTTCTATCTGCATCACGAAAATTCCTACAGTAAATATGTCACAAGTATTACTTTTCTAATAAAATATTAGATTAGGTTATCAAAATATGTTTGAGTAATGTCCTTCAAGAAAAAAGATAAAAACATACCATGCTTACTATGAATACATGTACTTATATAAATATATAACTATGTATATACATACATTTATCTATAAATATACATTATATATACTCATATACATATGTAATTTAAGATCAATAAAAATTTCTTCTAATACACAATTGCTTTTTTAAAAATTACTTTATTGTTGTTCAATGACAGTTGTCTGCATCCTCTCCCCTCCCCTCCCACTGGAAACCCACCCCCCTTCCCTGCTTCCAACTTCCCCTTGGTTGTGTGCACATGTCCTCTATAGTGGTTCCTAAAAACCCTTCTCCCCTGAGCCCCCTCCCCCTCCCCTCTGGCTATTGTTAGATTGTTCTTAATTTCAAAGTCTCTGGTTATGTTTTGCTTGCTCTTTTCTTTTGTTGATTATGTTCCAGTTAAAGGTGAGATCATATGATATTTGTCCCTCACTGCCTGGCTTACTTCACTTCACATAATGCTCTCCAGTTCCATCCATGCTGTCACAAAGGGTATAAGCTCCTTCTTCCTTTCTGCTGCGTAGAATTCCATTGTGTAAATGTATCATAGTTTCTTGATCCATTCATTTTTAGATGGGCACTTAGGTTGTTTCCAGCTCTTGGCTATTGTGAATTGTGCTGCTATGAACATTGGAGTGCATAGGTTCTTTTGGATTGATGTCTCAGGGCTCTTAGGGTATAATCCTAGCAGTGGAATTTCTGCAGTTCCATTTTTAGTTTTCTGAGGAAATTCCATACTGTTTTCCACAATGGCTGCACCAGTCTGCATTCCCACCAACAGTGCAGTAGGGTTCCCTTTTCTATGCATCCTCTCCAACACTTATCTGTTGCTTTGTTTATGATGGCCATTCTGACTGGTGTGAGGTGGTATCTCATCATGGTTTTAATTTGCATGTCTCTGATGGCTGGAGATGCTGAGCATCTTTTCATATGTCTCTGGGCCCTCTGTATGTCCTCCTTGGGGAAGTGTCTGTTCAAGTCTTTTGCCCATTTTTTAATTGGGTTTTTTGTCTTCCTGGAGTGGAGTCATATGAATTCTTTATATATTTTGGAGATCAAACCCTTCTCTGAGGTATCATTGGCAAATATGTTTTCCCATACAGTTGTTTCTCTACACTATCAGTTCATACACTATGATACACTATGACCAAGTGGAATTTATCCCAGGGATGCAAGGATGGTATAATATTCATAAATCAATAAATTTAATACATCACATAAACAAAAGCAAAGACAAAAATCACATGATCAAATCAATACATGCTGAAAAAGTATTTGATAAGGTACAGCACCCATTTATGATAAAAACACTCAGCAAAATGGGAATAAAGGAAACATTCCTCAACATAATAAAGGCCATATATGAGAGACCTACAGCCAACATCATACTCAATGGGCAAAAACTAAAATCTTTCCCACTAAGATCTGGAACAAGACAAGGTTGTCCACTATCACCATTTCTATTCAACATAGTACTGGAAGATTTAGCCACAGAAATCAGACAAGAAAAAGAAATAAAAGGCATCCAAATTGGAAAGGAGGAAACAAAACTGTTGTTGTTTGTAGATGACATGATAGTGTACATAGAAAATCCTATAGACTCTGCCAAAAAACTACTCAACCTAATAAATGAGTTTGGCAAAACAGCAGGATACAAAGTCAATATCCAGAAATCAAAGGCATTTTTATATACCAACAATGAAACATCAGAAACAGAAATCAAGAAAAAAATCCCATTTGATATAGCAACAAAAAAAAAAATAAAATACCTAGGAATAAACCTAACCAAGGAGGTAAAAGACCTGTACTCAGAAAACTACACAACACTGAAGAAAGAAATCATGGAAGATACAAACAAATGGAAACATATACCGTGCTCATGGATTGGAAGAATCAACATCAAAATGTCCATATTACCCAAAACAATTTATAGATTCAATGCAATCCCTATCAAAGTACCAATGGCATATTTCGCAGGTATAGAACAAACACTTCAAAAATTTATATGGAACCATAAATGACCCTAAATATCAGCTGCAATTTTGAGAAAGAAGAGCAAAGTAGGAGGGATCACAGTACCTGATATCAAACTGTGTTACAAGGCCACTGTAATCAAAACAGCCTGGTACTGGCATAAAAACAGACAGATAGACCAATGGAACAGAATAGAGAGCCCAGAAATAAACCCAAGTCTCTATGTGCAATTAATCTTCGACAAAGGGGGCAGAAGCATGAAATGGAATAAAAATAGCCTCTTTAACAAATGGTGTTGGGAAATCTGGACAGCTACATGCAAAAAAATGAAACTTGATCACCAACTTACCCCATCGCAAAAATAAATTCAAGGTGGATAAAAGACTTAAATATAAGTCATGACACCATAAAAGTCCTAGAGGAAAACATCGGTAGGAAAATCTCAGACATTCCCCGCAGCAACATCTTCACTGATATGTCCCCTAGAGCAAGGGACATAAAGGAAAGAATAAACAAATGGGACCTCATCAAAATAAAAAGCTTCTGCATGGCTAAAGAAAACAATAGTAAAATAAAAAGAGAAACAACCATAGGGGAAAACATATTTGCCAATAATACCTCACATGATTGCTTTTTAAAAATTTTTTATTGATTGATTTTTTTTGGAGAAAGAGAAACATTGATTTGTTGTTCCACTATTTATGCATTCATTGGTTGATTCTTATACATGTCCTGACCAGGAATTGAACCCACAACCCTGGCATAAGGGAAGATGCTCAAACCAACTGAGCTACCCAGCCAGGGCCTATAATTGCTTCTGATCCTGGATTAATAGGATTGCAAATATATGACTGACAAAATAATTTTCATTTCCATTTTTTATTCTGATTACTTAGCAAAAGCAGAAATGAGCTAGTACCTTAGAAGTTCAAGTTTCATAGCTTTTCTCTAATCTTGTAGCCATTAAATCAAAGTTGGATATGTTTTCAGTTTTTCTTTTAATCAAATCTACGAGCCAAAAAAACAAGATAGGAGATGATAGCAGGTGAGTTGCAGCTGTAGTTCCTTACCTCCCAAACTGAAGATCAGGTACATCAGTAGTACAAAGTTCATTTAGTCAAAAGTGAAGGAAAAAAAAATTATACTACACAGCACACACACACTCACACACCATAATATTTCCCAAGATTCAGTAAGAATTCTTATAAATATTTTAATATGTAAAATCATTTTGCTTTCCCTTTTTAAAAAAATCATGTAACCAAATACATTTTTAAATGGAAAATAAAAAAGGGAATTTTTGTAATCCTACTATTCTAATAAATCCACAAGTGTAACTATAATTACTAAAAGTGTAAGTTTAATTATATAAAATTTCTATATCATCATCACATCATTATTGCAAATTTGAACATTCAGATGTAAAATTCTTTTGATTTTTATATTTTTTATTATTTTATTTTACTTTATTGATTTTATTGGGGTGACATCGGTTTACAAAACCATATAGGTTTTGTTCTCTTGTAGCAAATATGAGCTCATATCCCCTTATTGTAATTCTTTAAAAGATTTTATTTGTTTATTTTTAGAAAGAGGGGAAGAGAAGGAGAGAAATTTCAACGTGAGAGAGAAATATCAATGGCTGCCTCTTGAGCACACCCTGACTGGGGACTGACCTCTCAAGCCAAGCATGTACCTTAATTGGGAATGGAACTGGTGACCTATCACTTTGCGAGATGACACCCAACCAACCGAGCCATACCAGTCAGAGTTCCTTATTATAATTTTTGTAGGCTCCAAAATTTTTCCATTAAAACATGGATTACAGTAAATTTATGTAATTATCTAATTTTAAATTTATGTTATTAATATTGCTCCTCACTAAGATCATAAATGATTTGAGCACAAGAAACAGCCTTGCTTTTGCTCACTATGGTACTCCTGGTACCCAGCTCAGTGTTTGGCACAGAGTAGGGCTGTATCTTATAATTACTAATGAATGAATGGTGGTAATCTGGTGAATGCATGAAAGGTCTCTTCCCTGAACCAGCATCATCTGATTCACTTTAAAACTTCCCTTTTCATGACATTTCTTTTAATTTTTATTTTGAAGAAAACTAATATCTATTTTAGAGTTATTTTCAAAATAAGCACCTATATGTGAGTAAATATTACTTTTGCCATTGTAGTATATTGGAAACATCACATATTCTGGCATAAAACTGACCTGGGTTCAAGGCTGCTTGATTACTTAACTATGTAATACTGAAAAAGCTATCTTAACTTCTTTAAGCTTTAGCATAAATATCTATGAAATCAAAATTATACAACTTAACTAGCCAGGATTATAGTTGTGAATAATAAATAAATATATAAAGCATCTGGTATGCAGAAGGAATTTCCTTAACATTTGTTCCAACCTCTGGCATACTTAGATATTAATACTAAATAGCAACCAACTGACTTCAGTTATATACTTTGCACAGGATTTCATACTTTATACCCCATTTAAGAAATCCTCACTCTAAATAAACAATCTGTGGAACTATGATAGTGCTATCTATGAAATGATCTCAGGATCATGGACTGCCTTTACCCAAACCACAGACAATTGACTCCTGGAAGAATCTCATTTGTGGAATAAGATCAAAAATGAAAAAAAAGCACCATCTCCATGGGAAAATAAGAAAACATGATTTATTCAACAACATGTTTTGTGATATATCCAGTTGCTCTATACAGAACTAGCAGAGATTCATACTTCACAGATATTCAGTTAAAGTCAACTGAGGTCTCAGCATAAAAAATAACATTATAGGAATTAGACCAAATATGTGGCTCCATAGTAACTGACTAAACTTTACTTCTTACATATCTTCTTGTTTTACTCAGCATAAGAGGAAAGAACATGTAAATAAATAAATTCATACATGAAAATTCAAATATCTGAAACTGTGAACATCTTTCCCACAAAAATAACAAAAATAGTAAAACAATATTAATCAGCTAATCAATGTGTAACACTTTACTGCATCATCTCATTTAATACTTACAACACAACTCTATGAGCATGATTCTGTCATTAACCCGAATTCACATGTGAGGCAAGAGGGGATTACAGAGGTTGAGAAACTTCCTTGAGTTCACATAGTTGGTAATGGTCAAACTCCAATGAATGTACCATTTGTTCATCTTCAAAGTCTGCTCTTGACCATTTTCACCCAGGAATTCTAACAAGAATTCATACTAAATGATGAGAGAGTAATTGTTTATCAGAGAGAGTATATGGGTGACCAACAAAATAACTAAAGGACCTGACTTTAGTTATTTGGAAGAAGAAACATCACAAAGCAAGATGGTGCATAGATTTTAGAAGTGAAGGTAACTTTAGAGATCACTTTGCCCAAACTCCTCATCACCAAGCAAGGCTAAGATAGGGAGATAGGAAAGGTTGAGCCTAGTCTGCCATCTTCCTACAATATCATTGTATAAAAGTCTTAATAATATTTCTTCCTTATCACCTGGGAAAAGATTCCACCATACTTCTGACCTCTACTTTGATTTTGTAAAAATTCAATAATTTTTAATATGTGCTATGTGGCTTTCTTCTTACCATTCTGAAATAAATTGCCATGTTAGCAAGACCTATGGTTTAGCTCTGTGGATGAGGAAGTGAAACATTCTGTAAATTGGGTAACTTTCTTCTTTAATGAAGTCAGTAGGGGAAGCCAAGAGTAAAAGATTTTAGCTTCATTTTTACAGCCAAGTAGTATTTTTTGTGCAAGTGTGCCATAGTTGTTTCAACTACTCATTTACTGATGGACACCTGGGCTGCTTTCATACCTTGGCGAACGTAAGTAATGCTACAATGAACATAGCGGTGCTTATATTCTTTTGAATTAGTGTTTCAGTTTCTTTAGAAAAATTCCCAGAAGTGGAATCCCTAGGTTGTGAGGCAGTTCCATTTTTAATTTTTTGAGGTAACTCCATACTGCTTTCCACAGTGCTTTTTCATCAGTCTGTGTTCCCACCAACAGCGCAAAAGGGTTCCCCTTTCTCCACATCTTTGCCAGCACTTGTTCTTTGTTGATTTATAGATGATACCCATTCTGATCAGTGTAGGGGTGATATCTCATTGTGGTTTTAATTTGCATCTCTCTGATGAGTAGTGACACTGAGCATCTTTTCATATGTCTATTGGCCATCTGTATGTCCTCTTCGGAGAAGTGTCTATTCAGGTCCTTTGTCCATTTTTCAATTGAGTTGCTTGTTTTTTTTGGTGTTGATTTTTATAAGTTCATTATAAATTTTGGATATTGACCCCTTATCAGATGTATCGGTGGAAATTTTACCTTTTGGAACAGCACGGATGGACCTGGAAAACATTATGCTAAGTGAAATACGCCAGTCAGAAAAAGTCAAATTCCATATGATTTCAGTCGTATGTGGAATCAAACAAACAAACTGAATTAATAGCAAAATAGAGGGAGAAAGATGGCGGCGGAGAAGGGAGAAGCGTGATCGCTATTCTCCGGCCCACTGGCGGGATATCAGGCCGATTTTCTGAGGAGCAGAGCGATCACTCAGTTGTATTCCAGAGTAGAGAAGATTGGAAACCAGGACTGCGCATAAAACTGAAAGATCAACCGGTAGGGAGACTGCTTCGGAGGGAAGGGGTCACTGG
>PVJI01014386.1:0-44554 GCA_004026765.1 Micronycteris hirsuta
CTTTAGAGAACTTGCAATTGTAAATTATTTCTCTGCCCCTTTGAAATGTAGGTGAATCTTTTCCCAGTCCCTTGTCAATTTTACCCAGGAAATGTCTTGCTCAGAGACCTGGAAACCATCTCTTTGAAATGTGAGATACTAACACTATCTCTTGTTTTTGTGGGAGGGTAGAAGCCTAAATTTGATGGGCACCAATTAGGAGACACAGATGGACAAATCACAGAGAAGAATAACTGCATACTCGGGAATAATTCAATGTTCTTTACATAGTTCATTGACTAAACTTCTCCCTAAAGTTCTCTCTGACTTTTCCATTAGTTCACCCTAATGCTTAACCACCTACCTTCACTTTTGTTACAATTGACTTGAGTTCAATCTCTCTTTCCTCGTACAGTATCTTGAATAAATTTCCCTGTCAATTTAAATTTGTCTGATACAATATTTGTGTTGACATTAATTATCTTCATGTGATTATTTTTGCTAGTCACAGGGGTAAAAGAATTATTGTTTTCTCAGTTATTTCCTTAAGTTTCTATAATCAAGTTTCTAGCTACCTTTCTTGTTAATGTACCCTATACACACATTCCCCGATTTTGTCCACATTTTCCCTGTTGTCCATCTTTATTAGATGAAATTCTGTTACTTCAAGACTTTCAAAGTCTTATTAAAATGATGCCTACCTCATGAAATATTTTCACATTTATTTGTTTATTCAAATGTGTTACATATTTTATACCTATCTCATAAGTTAGGATTATATATAATGTATAGAATATATAATTATGTACACTACATATTATTTGGTAACTTTAATAAATGACTATGTTCTTGGTTTATGTATTTGTTATACTATGCATTTTATAGACTGTACTCTTTCTGGAACAGGGTACAGCCAGGGCCCCCCACCACAGAGAGATTTGTAATGGGATCCAGAACTTGGGATATCCAGGAAATATTAAAAATATAGGATGTGTCACCCCCACAAGTCTGAAGTGGGGGATGAGGCACATGGAGCAGGTCCATTGAGAGTTATTTTGCATATCTGTGGTTTTGCAAATAACCACAAAAGTGGTTATTTAATATATCTATAACTTTTGACTGGTTTCATAGATATGTTAAGTAGCTGTGGCCCTGCCTTGAGCCAGGGAGATGGGAGTGACTGTCCCTTGATGTAACTGGGAGGCAGCTCCCGCGGTTGCAGCACCCATGTGCGAGCTTGTAGGTGACTGTTCCATGCCATGGCACCATGCCAGCCTGGACTCACTACAGCAGCACAGAAAAGCGGGGAAAATATGGGGATGCTGGCAATTGTGGGAGGAGTGGGAAACGGGGATACAGAAGATTGGTTCTGGGATTTAAACCCAGGTGTGTCAGTCATGCAAGGGGAACCACGTGGTTTTTGGGGAGGTTTGGAACCACATGGCTTTGGGGCTCCCTTTGCCATGCAGCTTAGGAAGTTGGAAAGCAAGATGTAGCAGCGATGCAGAGCTCTCTTAGCAGTTTGGAAGAATGCAGGAAAGATGATTCTGGAAGGAAAGGGGTGAAAGGACTCTTGCTGGTGGGGCATGAGAAGGTGCCACGTGGGTTGGGATTAGGAACTGGAGATTGTGCCCACTACACAGCTGATGCTGGGATCCGCGGGAGGCCTGCCAGCTGGGCACGGATTAGTGGGAAGAACCAACGGTACCTGGGCCATAGACGTCTACAGGATCCCTGACTGAGCAAAGGAGGGAAAAGAAGGACTGTGTGTGTTTGCGGGTGTGTTATAGGACTTTGGGATTTTAACAAAGACATTAAGTCATTACTCTAAGTCTGTGTAACTTTTGAATAAATAGTTCCTTTCCTTTTCACCAAACTCTGGCATTGAGAGCCATAATTCCCTGGCAGCAGGCAATGTAAACCCAATACAAGGAGATCCTGGGAGAGGGGTATCATTCAGTATCTTGTCCCCACCAGGGATCTGTTCTGTAACATTCCCACATATGAAAGCAAAAGTTTGCTGCAAAATACTATGCCACGCTACACTAGCAGCAACTTCATATCACTCTTCTTTATCACATCCTTTGATTGCATAATTTCCTTCTGTACTTGATTTAATCTCGTGTTGCTTTGTACAATAACGTTGTATAGGCTTGTATCCTAGCAGCCATGGGCTATACCATATAGCCTAGGCATGTAGTGGGCCATACCATCTGTGTTTGTGCAAGTGCACTCTACAGTGTTCACATGGTAACAACATTGACTAATGAAGCATTTCGCAGACTATCTCCATTGTCATGTAGCACATAATTGTGTATTATTTTTAAAATGCAACTTAAAAAGATTTTCCTACTGCAAACAATTGTTTTTGTTGAACTATATGGGTATATATTATATATTTTTGTTTGTAAAATATACAAGGAAACATAATATATAGAACAATGATTTCATAAGCCTCATTGACGTCATGGAACACCTAATATCATTTTGGAGTAATCTGTGCTAGAGAAATAATTAAAACATTTTTTTTCTTTCAAATAAAATAATTACTAAGATAAAAATATTTTAAAGAGGCAAAATCAGAACTGTTACAGTGGAAGAAGATAACGATTAGTATTAGTATTAGGAATACCATTAGTATTGCTTAGTCTCAGTCCTTAACTCCCATGAGACTCTAAAATCTCAGATATGATTGGAAAACACTTGGCAACTGTTTCCTCAATATATATATACACACATATACATATACATGCACATATATACATACATATATGTGTGTGTGTATGTATATATCCACACACATACATATTTGAATTATGGTTTAAGAGACTGATCATTGTTTTAAAAATTGTCATATAATTTAATGGAGAACATTCTACTTCTCTTATTTGATATATATTTTCAACTTGACAAAAAAATCTGTATATGTTTTTAAGTTACCTGGAACTGGCAGAAATACTTAAGTCATTAGTGACAGAATCACTATAAAATTTTCTTTTCAGTCTATAACAGTTGGAAACCAGGATTTTATATATAAAATTTTATTGCATTATAATCACATTCATTCATTTATGCACAGCCTATGGTTGCTTTTCTACCAGAATTATAGAAATATAGAAAAAAAGTTTGGCAATACCTGTCCTTAACTAGGAAAAGGGAAAGGGTATAAAGTAAATAAAACATTTTAGTTATGCCCATTTTCACAGTTTATGTAGGTTTATGATAAGTCAAACATACACAGTATTTAATGGAAAAGAATCTGTGATTTTTGATTATCCATAAATTCAATATGTCTTAAGGTTTACATGTCCTTGCTCAACATGTAAGTACAATTTTAAGGTTACAATACTTTGATGAACTTTCTTCACTTGATCTTAGCCAAAAGGCCAAGAAGCAATTTTGATGAACTTTCTTAAACAGAAAAGCCTCCTTCGGTGGATTAGCTCAGGGGATGGCAAACTATTGCCTCGGGGTCAAATTCAGTTTGAACCTTATTTTTGTATAGCCTTTGGGCCATACACAATGTATTTTTAAAGATTTTATTTACTTATTTTTAGACAGAAGGGAAGGGAGGGAGAAAGAGAGGGAGAGAAACATCAATGTGTGTGGTTGCCACTCACGTGGCCCCCACTGGGGACCTGGCCTGCAACCCAAGCATGTGCCCTGACTGGGAATCGAACCAGTGACCCTTTGGTTTGCAGCCCACACTCAATCCACTAAGCTACACCAGCCAGGGCCATACATGATATATTTAATTACTTATTTAAATGTACACAAAAGAGAATATATTACAGAGACCATATGTTGCCAATGGAACCTAACATATTTACTAGAAAACCCTCCATAGAAAAAAGTTTGCTCACCTCAGGATAAGACTATCTTTAGAAATGTGTTTAAGTGAAAATGAACAAACATAAGTAAACAGTACAAATGATAAAACTGCTCATTAAAACTGGAGTGAAAACATGGAATGTACTGACAGTAACCTGACTGGAGGAGGGGGGTAAAGTAGAAAGAAAGAAGGGGAAGGGACTAGTCAAAGAACATGTATGAATGACCCCTGGACATGGACAACATTGTGGGAATTTACTGTGAGAAGGGGAAGGGGATAAGCAGAAGGGGCAAAGGGGGAAAAATTGGTACAACTGTAATAGAATAACAATAAAAGTGTTAAGGAACTACCTTACAAATAAAAACTTTAATGGCACTAAGGATACTTATTTTGAAGACACCATTTGGAGTAATGTACTTAAAGAGCTCCTGCATTTGAAGATCTTGCAGACAAGAGTCCCTATTATTTTGCTGTTCTACAGAGTGAAATTAAGTGCAAACACAAAAGTGTGCAGCCACAAATATGCAGACTTCACTAAAATGTAAGAAAAATTATTTAAATTTACTCAGTCTCACTTATAAATCAGAGAGTTTTCTATTAGCAAGATGGCTAAATGGGGTGAAATAATATAATAGTGAAAAAATAGTCTATTAACAGTGAAATAGGATTAATGACCCTAATGTACTTTCACTATATATTTAATTTTCAGGAACACTTTACATTTTTGAGTGTTATTTTATAATTACATCCTCTAACTGTTTTACAAATGCATTATCATCATTAACAGTGCTAATGTTAGTATAGATAATAAACTTTAAGTTTTTATACTATTTTGCATTTGTATGATTTGAACTCTGGCTCCTATATGAAAAGCTTTATCTGTAATTCCTATTAATTCTTGGCTTTTTCTCATATTTGGTCATTGATCACTAACAAGTTTATAGGGAGCATTGTGCACAGAGATAGAACTTGTCTTCTCAGGACTGTGAGAAGTTGTGACCCTTTCTTCAAAGTCATGAATGTTGGTGTTTTTACAGGATGTGTTCTTCAGATGTCCCCAGAAGACTCTTCCAGCATTGAGCATTGAAAGTCTAGGTCTGTCTTCCTGAAATCCCCGAGATGATTATCCGCTGAAGGCGAGAGGTTCCAATGTTTGGTGTTGAGTTAAAGGTTCCACAGCTGACTTAGCTCTTCTCTAGTCTCAGGGATACCTTAGGGTTTAGCTTTTAGTTGAACACTCCTGCAACATTAACTCAAGGATGGTACATTAGGTACGGTGCATTAAGCGCAAGGTAAAGGAAGGTTCTCCTCAATTGTTATATTGTTATCCAAGCACCTATGCCTGGTTACAGATAGTGTTTATTGAGGACCATGTAATTGATAAATACTTTGTGACTGATGAATGGTATGTAATTGATGAGATGCAGCTCCATTTAGGAATGAGAGCTTATCATCAGGGAGTATCTCTTAGGGAGTACATGACTAGCAAGGTATAAAACTCAAATGACTCCAATGCTGATGACTTCACTCAAAAAAACACGCACTCTGCTTTGTCTCTCATGCAGGGCCCAGTGCATTGTGATTGAGACGTTTGGATGACCTGTCTGGGAGGCCCAGGAGTTCTTCCATGCTGCTGCAGTGCAGGCTGTGTTGCTGCACATCCTGTGTCTTCTCATCACTAAATAAATACTTTGGCAATGCCTTTGTCGCCCTATGCGTTTGACTGTCATTTCAAACCCAGGAACACTGCTGTTGGAGCAGTGTGAACATTGTTGGATGTAAACTTTGATCTATTTCTTTCAAGTACAGTATGACAATATGTCACCCCTGCCTTAAAGCTGGCCCCTTATCACATTACCCCACTGTCCCTCTCTTTAACCTTTTTCAGAAATTACATTATCAAGCCAGTTTGCTATGAAGTGTCCCCGGTACCAAAGAGTGGCAGAAGAAGTACAGAGGTCTAATTTCTACTTACATTATTTAACCTATTATTTTTAGGCCCACATTCACTTCACTTTTGGGAGTAGCTAACATTGCCAGTTTTTGAATCTCTGGGTTAATTCATTAACTCATTACTTCAATTGAGTTCTTTCTTTTTTTTTATTATTTTTTAAAATTTTTTATTTATTTTTAGAGAGAGGGGAAGGAGGGAGAAAGAAAGGGAGAGAAATAGCAATGTATGGTTGTCTTTCATATGGCCCTCACTGGGGATCTGGCCCGCAACCCAGGCATGTGCCCTGACTGGGAATCGAACCGGGACCCTCTGGTTCCCAGCCCGCGCTCAATCCACTGAGCTACACCAGCCAGGGCAAATTGAGTTCTTTCTTGACTTTTCATTCTGCTGGTTCAGCATTCAGATTTATTACCTCTTCTAAGCTACCATTTGTCCATTGACTTTCGAGCTTCCGTCACTGTGTTTTTGATCTTTCTTCTCTCCCATTTGTGTTGATTTTGAATTTATGTTTAAAAATATTTTTACTACCCTTTAAGAGTAGGTGTTACTCATATGTTTGCTTCACAAATCTTTTTAGCAGGCTAGTAAACACTATGGGCTTCTTGAAATAAGGATTTGAATTCACAAAATAAAATAAATAGGAATATAAAAGGAAGACATTACATTGAAAAGTGGGTCAAAGAACATGTATAAATGATCCACGGACAAAGGCAATGAGGAGGAGGATTGACTGTGGGAGCTGGGGGGTGGGTAGGGCAGGGGAGCGTAATGAGGGAAAATGGGGACAACTATAATGGGACAACTGTATTTGAACAACAATATAAAATTATTTAAAGAAAAATATTTTAAATAGCATTTTTATATAAGACTAAATATATGTCTTCATCCATGCATTAAATAAAAATATTGACTCGCAGCTCTAATATCTATCATAATTTGATAATGACCATTGTAATCTAAATTTCTATATTTGTAATAGCTAAAATGTGTTATGAAACTACCTGTGATTTTTAATGATAATTAAGCTGTAAACATTGGTAATATTACTGGGTCTGTTGCCTGCACATATATTTGTTGGAAAGATCATTTTCAGTTAGAGTTTACTTGAAAATAAATATATACATCCAAATTCAATCCATTCAAGTTTAGATACCCTGGTTATGAATTCCTGATTTAGAAGGTCTTCTAGAATATAAAAACTAAACCTTAAACTGAAAGTAGCATAACTTAAATCCATGAAAATAAAAACAATTTATTGAAATATGCCCTAAATGCTGATGATAATTCAGTCACCGTATGTGATGTTTCACTGTACTTGTAAAGAAAAAAATGCATAGATACATATATTTAATGGGTAATACGTATTATTTTGAATGTGTTTGTGTAGGCAGAAGGCTACCAGAATAAAGATGCAGTGCTGATATTTTAAAAGAATTGAAATATATTCATGTTATTAAAAAAGGTCATGCTCCAGTTGTTGAGGTAAGTGGTATGAGAAGCGAAAACATGTTTTGAGGTTGTTATTATTCACATTGTAGAGCTTCTAATGTAATACATGAGAAAGCATGGGGTAGAACTTGCTGGTGCGTGAGCATTTCCAAGTACATGGGAAAAATAGCTACTCTGAATATTTACCCATATCTTTGTGGTTTGGGGAACAGAATGTATCTGAGCTGACATACTAGAGCACAGTATCTTTTCTTGGTCCTTTACACTATTTACATGATATATATATACAAACTATATATGTGTGTAGGTGTGTAGGTGTGTCTGAAATCCCTTATTAAAATACATAATTTTAGAAAGTATAAAATATATATAGGAACTTCTGCTTTAGTCAAAAGCTTAAGGGCATGTTAAATAGAGATTAAAACAATGTGAACAGTAGTAATCTGCTCATTTCCTCAGAAATTCTAATATCTAAAATAGATCATAAATGACAACCACATCAAAGTCTTGAGCAGATTAATTCTTAATCAAAAGCATTATGAGGACTACAGAGAATACCATCCCATTATCCTTGCTTTTAAGAAGTTTTGTGGTAAATTAAAGAAATATTAACTTATATGACTGGAACAGTTACTCAAAAATTAAAGCATGACTTGATTGATTAGTCTATTTGTTATTTTAATTGTTTTGTTTGTCTCTCAGTATGATTGACTGACAACAACATTAATCTAAAGCTAGTTACTTTTGGTGAGTTAAGTATTACAGGGATTAACTATGTAACATCTGACATGCAGGCTGCCAGAGGAGGACTTAGAGCTAAACAATCTAAAGAAAAAGGAAGGATTGGTGTAGAGAGTCTTATCCTAGATCAAAGAGAAAAACATGGTTCTTATACCCACAGGCTTTTAGTTAGTCAGTCATTAGATGTAGGTCTGTTGCAGGCACATTTTTAGTTTATCTTCACCTAAAAAATGTCTTTATTTCACTGTCGTTAATGCAGGATACTTTCACAAGATATACAATTAATGGTTGACAGTATTGCCATTCAGCATTTGAAATAGATTGTACTACTTCCTACTGCCTCTACCGTTTCAAGTAGGAAATCTGTTTTCAAATAGATGATTCTGTATAAGCAATATGCCATATCTTTATGACTGCTTTCCACATTTTTTCTTTGTCTTTAGCTTTCATAATTTAATCATGATATGCCTGAGTAGGAATACTTTTGGATCATCTATTTGGGGTTTGCTAGGATCTTTAAATTTCATGTAATGTGTGTGTTTTTAGCCATTTTTTTCAAATACTCTTTCACATTCATTCATATTACTTTAATTGATTTTAACATGTTTTAAACTTATTGCAAGATAAAGAAAATGAGAAGAAATTGGTGGTTCATTGATCAATAAGTAATAGTCTACTTTTTTTTTAATCTTAATATTTTGTTTCAGTTACTTTATTTTTTTAATTTTTAAATTTTTTATTTTATTTTTAGAGGGAGGGTAAGGGAGAGAGAAAGAGAGGGAGACAAACATCAGTTTGCGGTTGCCTCTCTTGCACATCCCCTACTGGGGACCTGGCCTGCAACCTAGGCATGTGCCCTGACTGGGAATTGAACCAGCAACCTTTTGGTTCACAGGCTAGAGCTCAATCCACTGAACCACACCAGCCAGGTAGTTTCCTTATATACATAGTACATATTAGAATAGTATATGTAACATAAATTTGCCTAATAATAATTATTATTATAATATGTAATTATATAACTCTTACCATGTACCACAATCTAATCTAAGTGGCTTACATATAATGAAATAATTTAATTACTCAATATACCTATTTGATAAATAAGAAATCTGTGCCATCACAAAAATTAATAAATTGAAAAATTTATACTTTATTTAGTATTGGTTAACGGCCATAACATTCAAATCCAAAATCTAAGTGAAATAATAAAATGAAAATTTTGTTTTATTTAGATGAAATCCAGTGGAAATGTTTCTGGTCAGGCAGCTCCTCTGAGAAGCCCTCCTTGAAGTTGAAGTGAGGATCACTAGCTGATACTGTGTTGAAACTCTGCCATCTTTGGGCTTCAAGTTTACTCTAAAAACTTTGAATCTTCATTCATGGTGAAGAAAAATGAGTAAAGCACAAAATACAGAACACTGGGAACTTGAATGAACACACTTTACATTAGACAGATATAATTCCATGGCCCCATCTATAAGATATGAGATATTAAAATATGCTAACATATATTTCTTAGTATGGCAGCCAATTTTCAGCAAAAGTTTCTTAGTATGGAGGGGAAATGAAGGGTTTTGCTCAAGATGGTGTTGCATAAGAAATGCAGTACTCGAATCTCCCACAACCCTATCAAACTTACAAGTAAACTATAGAACAACCATCATTCAGAACCACACAGAATCCATCTGAACAGAAGTCAACTAAGGATATAAAGAAGAAGCCCCATCAAGATGGTAGGAGGGGTGGAGATATAAAAAGAGCTTGTTCAGTACCCACATGTGGTGGATAAAAATTTGGGAGGTATATCTCATTTGTGAATGTCCTCCTGAGGAATAAGGGACCCCAGCCCCACACTAGGCCACTTAGCTCAGGGTTCTAGTGCTGCAAAGTGATAACCACATAACTTCCGACTACAAAAACCGGTGGGGATTGTGGCTGACTGAGAGAAAGGGGCCATGTAGTCCCGTGTGTTCATAAAGGGCTTGCATATGAATTTACTCAGATTCTGTCACTCTTAGCTTCAGTGCTGGGGCAGCTGCACTTTAAAGACATCTGAGACATACAAAGAATTGAATTGCCAAGTATCAGGATGAGAGCTAAAGGGGCATCGATATCCCAGACAGAAGTGCTAGGAGAGGTCATTGTTCCTTTTCTGAACCCTCTCCCCATGGATCCAGCAGGTGGATATCATATCTGAATCTCCATCTACCTGTCTAACACTATTGGCCTCACCTAGCTGATTCCCTGAGACCCTGCTTCACCCAATTTGGGGGCCCACCCAAGCTGGTCCTAGTGGCTTTTCTATACAAATCTCTGCCTTGGCTCAGGCTTCACACTTTGCTAAGACCTTTCAAACAACATCTGACCTCTGAGTGCCCAGTGCTGCTCATCAAGTGGCCCCAGTCCTGGCACTAGTGGCAGCTGGACTTGGTTCACAGTTCAGCCTCTCCTGGACACCTCCAAGCCCAGAGAAAGTAGCAGAAACCTGCAGATAACTTTGTAGAGCATGCTGGGTAGACCTGGGCAACACACAGGTGGCAGTTGATCTTGGCCTGCACCTCCTGGGAGGTGAAAGAGCAATCTCCACAAGTGGCACACTCAAGGGCAGACTCAGTGGGCACCAGAACCCCCTAAAGTAGGCCCTGTTCCATGGGATGTGACTCTGCACAGATGATCTTCCATGGAGTTAGCAGCCATTCTTCACAGTCAAGGATAAATCCCTTCTATTGACATGCCAAGAGCAATCAAAACTCAACTAAAAGGAGAGCACACACAGCTCAGACAGTGTGCATATCTGGTGTCCCCAGCTTGGGTGAATGGGGAGGCTGTGCCATTGGTTTCTACAGAACACCTACAACCTAATGCCACTCTACCAAGCTAGGGAGAGGTATAAGTTCTACCTAATATATAGAAACCAACATAGCTTGGCTGCTAAAACAAGAAAACAAAGAAAAATATCCCAAATGAATGAACAGAACAAAACTCTAGAGTAGGGATGTCAAACTCATTTTTACCAGGGCCACATCGGCCTCACATTTGCCTTCAAAGGGCGGAATGTAATTTCAATACCTTAACAGTTACAGAGTAGTTACATGTATACAGTCCTAAAATTATTTCAGCCCTTTGAAGGCAACTGCAACTGTGAGACTGATGTAGCCCCCAGTGAAAAAGAGTTTGACACCCCTGCTGTAGAAAAAGAACTAAACAATACATCAAGGGGAATCAATAGTGGAGTAGATGAAGCAGGGGATCAAATCAGAGATTTAGAAGATAAAGACGTAGAAAACACTGACTTAGAACAGCAAAAATAAAAAATAATCCAAAAAAATTAGAATAGTATAAGGAGCCACTAGGACAACTTGCATACTAGGACAAGCATAGCAATCATGGGGGTGCCAGAAGGAGAAGGGAGAGAGAACAAAGAATTAAAAATACATGTGTCAAAATATCAAGAGAAAACTTTAACCTGGTGAAGAAAAAAGACATACGAGGCCAGGAAGGGCAGAGTCCCCAAAAAGATGAACCTCAAAATGCCTACACCAAGATAAATCATAATTAAAATTCCAAAGGTTAAAGACAAAGAGAGAATTTAAAACAGCAAGAGAAAAGCAGTTAGTTGTCTACAAGGGAATTCCCATAAGACTGTCAGCTAATTTCTCAACAGAAATTTTGTAGGCCAAAAGTAATTGCCAAGGAATAGTCAAAGTGATGATAAGCAAGGACATATAACAAAGATTCCTCTATCTACCAAAACTATTATTTAGAATAGAAGGACATATAAAGAACTTCCCAAATAAGAAAAAGTTGAAGGAGTTCATCAACACCAAAGCAGTATTACAAGAAATGTTAAATGGTCTTCTGTAAGATGGGAGGAGGGTTGTGGTACAAATTGATTGTTACAGAATAGTCATGAGATATAAAGTACAGCAAAGAAATATGGTCAATAAATATTGTAATAAGTAAGTATGGAGTCAGATGGGTACTAGATTTATTGTCAAGAGAACTTAGTAAGTTATATAATATCTAACCACTGTGTTTTACATCTGAACTGAGTATAATGTTGTATGTTAATGATAATTAAAAATAGTTATTTAAAGTCAAAAAAGGAAAGAAGGGAAATAAATATTTAATAGTCATCCAGTCATCCATGACACACTGGATGAACCAGGATAAGAATTAAGAAATCAGTGTGAAGACTATGTTACACTTCTTTGTTATACACAGAACTGTGTACTTCATATTTTATAGTGCAGTATATCTCATTATACATACACTATACACAGCCATAATGTAGTATTATACAATAGTATTTGGTCTCTATTAGACATCCAATAACAGTAAATCATTATTGTATTATTTAATAAAGAATTAGTAGCAGAAATCATCTAAACAAATTTAAAAAATTTAAAAAATGATTCAGTACAAGGATACAATGTTATAGAATGCAAATGTGGTGGTGAAATATGCTTAAGATGAATGAAAAGATAGAAAATCTCAGGAAAAAAGTAGAAACTATATTAAAGAACCAAATAGAATTTTAAAAACTGAATAAAATATATCTGAATTAAAAGAATAATTCACTGGGGAAGTTTAACAACAAAATATATATGACAGAAAACAAAAGTGAAATTTTAGAATAGATCTCTGTGATGTTAGATGTTATAAAGGTTAACTTAGTCTATAGGAATATTAAAGAGAGTCTTAGTCATGAGGCAACAGCAGCTGATATTTAGTTGAAAAATGTCTAATGAAATCAGTCTGTAATCAAATACTTAAAAATGTTAATACATATATATGTGTTATGTTTATTTGTCTTGTAAAGTCATGCGGCGATCTTCTATACCTGGGCATGTGTTTCTCTGTAGTACCTTTTAATAAACATGTGGAAAATAAAATTTTCTATTTAGTCTCAAATTTACATTAGTCAATTGAATACGACAAGGTCAATTTTAAAATAGAAAACCCAAAATTATCTAGTAAGAACAATCACTTGACTACAATGCATAAATACTCGGAGAGATGCACAGGGAAAAGATATTTTGCTGTGATGTACTTTACCAATACAATATAATGCTGAAGATTATAGCAAGCAAGAAAAACAACATGACCTTGATATGGTTTGTCCTTAGTAGAATTCTGGGGATATGTACATGCAATTGTGTATTTAGTTCGGAGCAGGATTCAAGAGAAAACAAACACACATACCTAAACACATATGTACGCAAATTAAGTATACAAGATGCAGCAAAGTGCCATATATACTTTAATTTTTTGGTATAAAACCAAACACGTATAAATACAGAAAAATTCAACTGAAAATTTAGATAGTTATATTAAACATGCCAAATCAGGATTTTGAATTAAAATTTTTACTTTTATCTAGAAATTTGAAATGACTTTAGTATAAGTTAACTGTACATTAAAACTTAAAAAATGTATAAATATATATGTGTGTGTATGTGTGTGTAGATGTATGTATACACACACACATGCATATACACCTCAAATGATTTAATACAATTAAAGAAAACTGAATACGGTACTGAAATAATGAGATAATTTAAAAATGTGTATTTTGCAAAAATTTATATTTAGTTAAATATTTGCATTTAATTATTATATAATTTTATATAATTATAGGAATTCCTAGGCCATATATACAGAACATTCTGCTTACATATCACTGTTTCTCTAATCAAAACCAAGATGATAATAAATGTTTAAGACTGATGGCAAATAAGTCATCTTCTCAGTAAACAGTTGAGAACATTCATATTTCTAAGTACAGAAGTATATATCTGAAATTCAACTGCAGATGAATGTCAAATATTTAAAACCGCTTTATTGAGGTATTATTGATTTAACACACAATTTGATTAGTTTGTAGATAATTGTACCCTCAACAAACCATCACCCCAGTCTCTGTCGTAATCACATACATTACCTCCAAAAGTTTCCATCCAACCTCTTTATTTATTATTGTTGAATATTTTGGATAACACTTAACATAAGATCTGCCCTCTTTGCAAATTTTTAAGTATATAATACAGCAGTGTTATCTGTATATGCTATTCTGTACAGTAAATATCTAGGACTCATTCATTTGTACAACTGAAACTTGGTTCTGTTTGACTAACGCCTCCCTGTTTTCCCAGTCTCTAGGCTCTGAAAACCACCATTCTACTGTTTGCTTCTATGAGTATGACTACTTTGGATCCTTCATGTAAGTGATATCATGAAATATTTTTCCTTTGTGTCTGGCTTATTCCCCTTTGCATAATGTTCTCCAGCCTCATCTATGTGGTCACAAATGGCAGAATATATTTATTTTTTAAAGGTGAGTAATAAAACAATGTATATGTATACTGCATTTTCTTTATTCATATATCAATCAGTAGATAAATATTTATGTTGCTCTCAACTCCTGGCTATTGTAAATATTGCTGTATTGAAAATGGAAATGCACCATTTGATATCAAGCTTCTTTTTTCCCCATCATTGAACATATTTTATTTTATTTTATTTTTTGAATTGTTGTTAAAGTATAGTTATCTCCATTTTCACCATTATCAATTCTTTTGACTAGATGCCCAGAAGTGGGATTGCTGAATTATATGGCTATTCAATCTTTTTTTTTGAAGAAAGGCAACCCCATACTGTTTTCCATAATTGCTTCACTAATTGACCTACCCACAAACAATGTATAAGACTTTCCTGTTCTCTACAACCTTACTAACACATTATAATTTTTATTATTTGATAATGGCTATTCTAAAAGGTATGAGGTGATATCACATTGTGGTTTTGAGTTGCATTTCCCTGATGATTAGTGATTTTGAGAGCCCTTTATATATGTCTTTTGGTCAATTATATATATATTTTTGGGACCAATGTTTATTCAGGTCTTGTACTTATTTTTATATTGGGTTATTTTTTGTATACTTTATTATTCATTTCTCTTATGTTTTGAATATTAACCCCTACCAGATATATCATTTGAAAATATTTTCTCCCATTCCATAGGCTGCCCTTTATATATTTTTTTATTTGTTGATTTCAGAGAAATGGGAAGGGAGAAAGAGAGGGAGAAAAACATCCATGTGAGAGAAACATCAATCAGTTGCCTCTTTCATGTGCCCCGACTGGGGACTGGTTCTGCAACCCAGATGTGCCCTGACTTGGAACTGAACCCTTGACCTTTCAGTGCAGGATGATGGCAACCAACTGAGACACACCGGCCCCAGTTACCCTTAAGTTTTCTTGATGGATTTTCTTTGTAGTTTTATGTTATTCCACTTGTCTAGTTTTTGTTGTTGTTTCTATGGTTTTGGTGTCAATTTTTAAATTATTTTAATAAATATTACCCCAAGATAGATGCCAGCATTAAAGAGAGTGAGAAAAGAAGTAAAAGATATTTTGATGTAAAATAGAAAATTGAAATAAAGAAAAGATAAAGTTGACAGATGCAAAGTAGAAGTAATATAATACTAATAAAAATTAGTGTTTCAGAAGAAAAAGTAAAGATGCTCTGGAACATGCTGCATACATTGAAGGTTTTGTGGACATTTGGTGGTAGGTAGGAGAGAGTGGGCGACTCTCCATGTTCCTCTGCTGTGAAGTTGTAAAGGTGGGATATTTTTGGAATCTGTGAGAAAATTTCCTTCTTAGCTGTACTGTTCATACTGTTAATCTTCTAAAGAAATCCAACTGTTATTTCTCTATGGCCAGCATAATTATTGTTGTGTAGAGGAAAACAACTATAAGATCTGAACAAAACAGATGGCTCATCATTGCCGGCAAACTTACGTTTTATCATGAATCTTCATAGGATACAAAGAAAAAACAATTTTGTTTAAAATGGCCAAGTCAAATCAGTATATTTTTATAATACATGCATTGTAATAATTAACATACTTTAACATCATTTGATATCTCTTCAATGATATTTTTCTAAGTACTTCATAAAAGCACTATCATTTTAAAAGATGACGTGACTACATGTAATTCTTTGTTCATAAGTATAGTCATCTTACCTAATAAAGATCCTTTGTATTGTTGCACGTCTTTTTGAAAATCAACATGTGAGCTGGAGCCTTAATGAAATTAACTTAGTTTTTAAAATTCGATTGTTCTTTAAGTGTATTAAATGTACTTGCCATGTTAATTTCTAATATAGTAATTAATATATTAAATGAAAGTAATTATTGTGTTCATGATCATTTATAGGCAATGTGCTCGAACCAGTAATAAATAAATTGATGAGAAAAAATCTTGAGAGAATTTCTTTTGAGAATTTGCACTCAGTATGGGAGATTGACATATATCAACTGAAAATTTTATTAAATTATTAGGTAAGAATAAACTTAGCAGTAAGATTGAAGGACTAAAAAAGTTGGAACACTAAAATAAAAATTATGAGGCCATGGGAGACTTTGTTGTATATATGACAACATTTGTAATTTACAAAGACATAAAAGTTGTATCAAGGCAAAGATAGATGGAAAATTTCAAGTCTGCGAGAAGAGCATGTGATAAAGCAACAAAACATTGTAATGTGTGGCATAGGCAGCCAGACGCAATCTGCAATATTTAACTGAGAGAAAGTTGAGGGAAAGCTGAAGAACTAAGTAATGTTGTATCATTTTGGGGCCTTTAAGGAAAATTTAAGAGAGATATAAGGGAGATAGCACTGAAATCAGAATCAATCAAATTTATGTCAATAGTGATATATACATGTTTTGATGATCAATAAAAAATAAATGAATGAATTAAAGCTATTTATCTCCAGATCCATATCTATTTATGTATACATGAGCTAGCTAAAACATTGTTAACTAAATTGAAATGTGTATTTTAATTTTTTTTAAATTTTTAATTTTCAAAATTATTATTTTTAAACAGATAACAAGCATATTCAGTATTCACATGAGAAATGTGAAATGCAGAAATCTTAGATGACTTTTCTGAGAACACAGGAAGCAAAGTCAGATCCTTTATTTCCACACAATTTGTTTCCCACTCTACTATTTTCTCCATCAAATTATAAAGAAAAATGACAAAATTTAACTTTATAGGAAATAAGTTTTTTTTTACATTTGTAATAGTCATTCTAGATTCTTTTAATGTACATTGAGAGTAGTTTAAATTACTTCATCTGTACAAAGAAGTTATTAGATTGATAGATAGGAGTTTTACATTTAATAAAATAAGCCATCTATATAATATCTTTCAATTACTTTTAAAAGCATATGATGATAACCTTTATTCTTAAATTATCTTTAATAATTTAACAATTGAATCACTTCTTAGGCAAGTACAATGATAAGATTTTTTCTATATTTAGTTAAAAATCTTACAATCAAAGTAATATACATAACTTTCAGTTCACAGGCCAGTACTAAATTCACTGAGCCACACCAGTCAGGGCCAAAGTAATATACATAACTTAAAACGTATGTGTGTAAGTTTGCTCCTAAAACATATGCAGAAGACTGATAAATTCATTTTAATATATATTTTAAATATTTATAATGTTATTTAGATACATTTATGTTTAAATAATAAGAAACACTAAGGGTAGAAATACATTACTAATTATTTTAGATCTTAGCATAAAGCTTTCACACATTTTTTCACACACATTTTTACTATGTGCTAATATTTTAAAAAATGGTGTTGAAGTCATCCTACACTTCATTCAAAACACCTTTTCATCTGTGAAAAGCACCATACAGTTCCATTTTATTCTTTATTTGTGGCTTCCTCCTGCCATCACTTCCACTGGAGAAAGGTCCCACAGATGCCCACTGCAGTGTGCTTGTTACCATTGGTCGTTGTACTTGAAAACATGAGTAGCGTGGTTTGTCCATATATGTATACATATAATTTGTATTAATGTTGTGAGAGTAATTGCACTTTATTTGATAATTATTTTATTTTATATACTTTTCAAGGACTATGCATATACAACAGTCTAAGTCTAATTCAGGATTGTTATCTCTACGTCATTCTGTGTGGTTGGTCATAGGCACCCAACATATTGCTCTTCCTCATCTCCTTGATGATGGATATATGACTTGCCACTATCTCACTGCTACCATAATAAGGTTTAATAAAGACACAAATATACATTCGTTTGAGGAATTGTGTGAGTGCTTTGCTGTAGTAAATACTGAGTAGAATTTTTCTCTTGCAGGAATGAGTATTTTTAACTTCACTAAATATTGCCAGATTGGTCTCCAGATTGCTTGCTGTATGACTTCAAGCATGAAGTCCCCCATATCACCACACACCTTGATATAAATTTACTTTTACCCTCAAACAATCTAATATTTATTGGATCTTATGGTTATATAGAATTTCATTTTCCTAGATGCCAGTGAAGTTGAACTGATAAATTAGTATTTATATGTGTATGTATGTATGTTTGTGTATATATTTACATAGATAGGTACCCTGTAGATGAAAATATCTTTAAAAAGACAAAGATCAAATTTTTGGCATTGAATTTCTGTTAATATATAGAAGTACTTACATTGTTTTGTTGGTTTAAGATTTTATTTATACCTTCTCCAGAATGTGGTCTGCCTCTTAACTCTATCAATGTATTCCACATTAAGCACATATAATTACTTTTTATCATTTCAGATCTATAGAATTAACTTGTTTTTTTTTTACAAATTACTCCCCTTAAGGAGACAAAGTTAATTTCTTAAATTTATTCCATTACATTGAAAATTTTCCTTTCCTGTTTAGCTCTTTTATTGTCGAGAGGATAGTTTGTATATGGTATAAAAACTCCTTTATTTTAGTTCATGCAGTGAGCCACTTTTATAACAATAGTGTCCACACTGATTTGTAATGCTTCTTTGATATCATATTGTGTTCTCATATACAATATGTTCGTATATATGTATATATATGTATATTTTTATATATATAATCTCCTTTGCTGAGCACTCAATTGTATCTTGTATCTATTGTTCTATATTTGTTACACAGTATTACTTATGTGCCTATATGTTTTGTTTATACATTCATTTATTCTTTTACTTTTTTATTCATTTATGTTAAGATGTGTTGGTAAAATTTTTAATATCTATAGAACAAATTTTTCTATTTTATTTTTTTAATTCCACCATGTCCACAAATATTTGTGAACTTCCCCCAAAAAATCTGTTTGTAAAATATCTTTAATTAAAATTCCATTAGGTATTTCATTAAAGTGAAATTCAGTTTCTAGATTGTTTTGAGAAGGCATGGCATTTTACCATGTTAATCCATGCCATAAAATGAAGACCTGTTATGTCTTTATATATGTTGTCCTTTTAATTCTTAACCACATTTTAAAATTGTTTTTACATGTACTCTTCATGTTTAAACAATTACATATCCAAAAGCATTGCATTTATAAATGTAAAAGTTAATACATTTAATTTCCTTCTCCAGATATCAATCATAAAGAAGTTCAAGATTTTAACTATCATACTAATGCTCTGTATTATGGCATACTTTTTGTATTTGATTTATCACATTTCTTTTTATTAGATCACATATGCCTGAAATGTATTTTTAATGAATCACTGGATCATTTAATGAATCATGAATCATTTTTAAAAATATTTTATTTATTTATTTTTAGAGAGGGGAAGAGAGGGAGAAAGAGAGGGAGAGAAACATCAATATGTGGTTGCCTGTTGAGTGCCCCCTACTGGGGGCCAGGCTGGCAACCCAGGCATGTGTCCTGACTGGAAATCTAACCAGTGACCCTTTGGTTCACAGGCCAGCATTCAATCCACTGAGACACAGCAGCCAGAGCTGAAATGTATTTTCCATCCCATTATTTTAAACTTTTAATAAAATCCTTACATGTAAGCTTACTAGGGGGACTCCAAAAAAAGAAATAAAAAGATCTGTACTGCCCTTTCAGCACAGGCTTCCCCGGTTAGGTGAGTGTTCTAGAAACCCATCTGTATCAGTGCACCTGCTGGTATTGTTGTGAGAGGCTGTGTTTGGCTTCAGTGAATCTTTTATCAAGACTCTTTTAATGTGTTTGTCCATTTCATGATGGGTGATTTGTAAGTGCACCTGCCCACACCACAGTTGAGTGTTCAGCCGTTTTTGACAAAAAGAACAAAGAAAAAAAAAATAGCATGATCTGCATGACCCACCCTCCTTATTCAACTGATCTTGCACCAAGCAACTTTTTTGTTTACCATATTTTTCAGACCATAAGACGCACCTTGGTTTTAGAGGAAGAAAATAGGAAAAAAAAATTTGAAGCAAAAAATTTGGCAAAATATTTAATAACATAAATAACATAATATTTCACCAATGTAAATGTAAACAGAACATTTGATCTATATGACGTATGCTCATTTTCCTCCCAAATTTGGGGGGGAAATTGCACCTTATAATCTGAAAAATATGGTATTTGTTTGTTTTCCTGGAAGAAAAAAGTCCTCAAAGGGAAACATTTTGCTGATGTGGAAAAGGTGAAACAAAAAATGGCAGAAGCACTAAAAGGCATGAAAATCTGAGTTTGAAAACTGCTTTGAGCAGTGGAAAAAGTGTCTCAATAGGTGTATTGCATCATATGGAGAGCACTTTGAAGGTTATTGAAGTTTAAACATGTAAGAATAAATACACAACTTTTAATAAATACATTCTGCTTTTGGGGGACTCTCATATTACTTTGGGATAATTTGCATTTTTGGGGATCTGGCTGAACTGTTTTTTTTTTTTTTTCCATGGTGTTTATTTTCCCATATCTTTTATTTCTCATATTTGGATTTATTTTAAATATTGCAACAAGGATTTTAATAATTTATCTGTTTCTTTTTTATTAATAGTTTATTCAGTTACAATTCTGAAAATAATTATTATATCAGAACTCATTTATATTATTTTATATATTCCATTAATCAACTTTTATATATTATTTTTCTCTATTTTAATCCTCCTCTTTTTAGATCAATTTTTTCATGCTGATTCACCTGTTATATATTACGTTTTATTCTTTGAGTAGGTATTCCTGTCATATTACTGCCTATATTGTATTTATCTCCTCCTTTTACTTAAATATCTCTTCTTCACTTTCATATTACTTCCAGAAAGACACATTAAAATGTTTTTATTTCTCCTTCCTCTTTCCCTCTGCTTTCTCTTCCAATTTAGTAAAATATTAATTCTTAGGATACAAAGATGTAGGTGATTTTTGTTACTGCTTTTTTAGACAAATATTTATTATTCCCTTTTGCTTTCCATACATCTGCTGAAGCTTTGTTTCAGTCAGTTTCATCAGAAGAGCAGAAACCTATTATCAGGCTTTAAATTGACAAATTTTAAACTGGAAATTAGGTACATATGTGATCAAAGTGCAGGAGGGAAATAATCAAGCTAGTATCTGCAGTAATTGCAGGAAGCAGAGACTACTTTAGGAAAATTGTATCACTGAGTTCCCTAAATGCCTGTGCTGCGGAAGCTGCTGAAGCACGCAAGATTGTCGGCTTGTTTGTAAGGAAGCTGCATGCAAGAGTTCCAAACCAGGAGCCTGGCAAGGAAGTCTGGAAAATGTAGTTCTCTCTTCTAAAGCCAGCAATCTAGAGCAGATGGCAAAAGTACAAGGTGGCACTGAGAGAAGAGTCACTATTTAGTTCAAGCATATTCTTCAAGGTGACCTTTTTGTGACGAATATCCTGAAGACTTATGTGTTTAATAAGATTAATTTTATTGTTCTAGTGCATATTCATAGCATTATGCTAGATAGAAAATCTTATAAGCGGCTTTCCTGGAAACATGAACCCATTTTCTTAACCTTTGAACATTGCTGTTAACCAATTTGACACCAGTGCACTTCTTTGTCGCCTTGTTGTTAGAATGTTTCTATGGGAACTGTAACATTTTTGTGTTTTGATGCAATGTAATTTCTCTGTAATGTGTTCAGATTTTTGTTTTTTCTTGTATCATTTGGTTACCTTATTCTTTTAATCTGAGATAAAACATTTTAATCTAATCAGACAATTCTAGGCTTTACCTTCAAGTTATTCTGAAATTCCTTTGTTTTAGTTGTGGTAAAAACATTTAACATTAGACCTATCTTCAAAAGAATTTTGAGTGTACAGTACACCGTTGTTAACTGCAGGCGTGATGCTGTACAGCAGATCTTGAGTTTATTTGTCTTGCCTAACTAAAACCTGACACTTGTCGAACATCAACTCCCATTTCCCCTTCTTCCCAGCCTCTACCAAACATGATTCTACTCTCTCTGTTTCTATGAACTTGACAATTTAGATGCCTCACAAACTAGAGTTATGCAGTATCTGCCTTCTGCAATTGTTCTTTATTCTTTGCTCTGACTCTGGTATTGTAGTAGCTTGCCCCATTTTTTTTTTTTTTTTCATCTACATTTCAAATCTGCTAACTTTTTCCCCCTTAATTTCTGTCTTTCTTAACCTCTCTGAAAATGTCTGGTTGAATTCCTTCCAGGTCAGTGATTTGTTCTTTAGTAGAATCTGTTTTAGTAATGAACACATATTGGTGATTTTTGTCACTGTGTTAGTAGTTGTTATTTACCTACTCTAAGTATTACACCGAGTATTTTCAGCTGTTTCTTTCTTCATTACAACTGTTCATCACAGCCTTATGTGCCCAGGGTGCTTTCTTCTCCTTAATGTTGTTATGCTCATCAAAATTATTTTTTGTCTAGGCCACTTAATTCTTTTTCCCTTTGCTTTATCATGTTTGCATTATAGCTTTGTTTTATTTTACAAAAATGTGCTCTTTCTATATTTAATGTGTCTTCTCATTTTTTTACATTGAGAGCATAAGCTTCTTTGACTCAGTGATACTTGGCTAAGGTTGTTAAGAAACAAACAAAAAAAACCCCCACAAAAACAGGGATTCAGCTGCTTGTCACCACAAAAGCCAAATTTGTGATGCAGGTGCTGGTGTAAAAGGAAAAGGGTTTTATTTGGATATTGTGCCATCTTGGAGAATGTGGGACTCCTCACCTCAAAGCTCATCTCTTTTGCAAAATCGAGACAAAACCCAGCTGTCTACAGCAAGACCAGTAAAAAAGGCAGCGGCCAGATTTCCTGCTCCATTTTAAAGTACTGTCCTTTTGAGCCCAAGTGTCTGCTAAACAGTCCTTCACATAGCTTAGCTTGTTTCCAGCTTCTGTCCAGCTTCAAACTCCCTCCCGAAGGCTCATGGGTTATGAAGCTTGTGTGGCCGTGGCCATGCAGCTGCTATGGTCACAAGGTCTCATGCTCCTTCCTGGGAGAGAACATTAACACACTGGAGAATGCTTCTCCAGGTCAGGGAGACAGAGAAAGACCCTCCTGGAGGTCATGGTCCATGCAGCTCGTAAGGCCACGTGGCCCATGGAGAGGCAAGGCCAGTGCACCATCTGAGCGCAGGTCCTGAGCAGTGGGTGATGAGCAAGAGAGAGCTGGTACTGAGCAGCGAGCAATGAGCAAGAAAGAATGTATTTTTGTCCTCCCTGGTGATATATTCATTTTGGGTGTTGAAAGGACCATGTGCTTTCTCAGAAAGAGCAATGAACTTTGTAAACTTTTGTGCACTTTAGGTGGGACCACTTCCCAACCAATTCCTTCTTTCCCCAGTCGAGACTGACAGGTCTCTTTGATCCAGCACCTCCTCTGCTGCCATTCTGACTTCTATAGCACATGGGCCTGCCATCTCCTGGTCCCACCCAGATTCTTCTACCGGAGGGTTTGGGATAAGTGCTTTTTCCCTTATCCAATTATCTTTCTAGGTTTGATGCATGCCTGAACTCTGTCCCTTCGTATTCCCAGCTTTCTGCACACTCAATGTAAGAACAGCCCCTGCCGCCTTCCAGGTCGTGTGTAAGCCTCCTTTGACTCTGCTGTCACTCCTTTGACTGGATCCTCTTCCCTTGGGACCTGCGTCTGTGCTGCAGAGGCTGCAGCAGCTTGACCATCTCTAGCCATTCCCACTGAAGGAGGCAGTGCCCTGTCTTTTGTGGTGTCTGTCAGGGTACCCTCCAAGAAGGGGTGGGCCAAGGGTTTGGGCTTATCCACTGGTAACAATATGACATCCCAGCCCCTACTCCACTGCTGAGTTTAAGGAGAGAGTGAAACTAGAAAATATATACTTTGGGATCAAGAGCCAATGGTGTTAAAAGCTGGACTTACCTGGACCTTACTTTCACAGTCTCAAATCCATCACCCCCGTCTATTGGGAATGATCTCTCTACCACTAATTTTACAACTTTTCTTTTCTAAGTGCTGCTTCTTGGGAAGTTTGGGAGGGACTTTATGAATGACTTTGTAACTCCCACAGTTGTTACAGGCTCCCAACTCACCATGGAGTGATCCTGGGTTGGAACTTCAGTTTTACTGCTCCACTGTAGAGACAGAGCATGCAATGTGCTCCATTTATTTTATATATTAGATAATTCTCATTACTATAAAACACTGCTTTCACTATTTGAATTATCTTTGTTACTTTTCTTCAACTTAGTTTTATAACTTTAAAGTCTAGCAGGCCAAATCTAAAAATAGTAGCAAGGAAGCAAACAAGCAAAAAACAAAAAGACAAAACCGAATGTTTCAGTGGAAGGCCCATTAATGCCTGATGCTGGGCATGGATTGTTGAACCATTTAATATTTATTTTTATTGAACAAAGCCCTTGAGTTTCTGAAACATTAGGTTAATGCAAATTATTTTTAATTTAAATTCAAATTGGGTGAACTAATAGAGCTCTGCCATGAATGTCTGTTAAACAATCAAGTATTCCCTCTTAAAATGAAAGCAGACTCAATTTAGCTGGTGATGTTTTATTATTATTAATTTAACATTTTAAATATAATTTTATTTGTTTTTCTTGATATTTTGTTCTCATAGTTATTTTTATTGAAAACAAACTGTTGTTGCGTCTAGAAAACACATGTAAACATTTTAGGTCGTTAATGGTACAACTAAGTGGATAAGAGCATAACAGCTGTGATATATATTCTTGAACAATAATACAAAAATGAAAAGCAAATGAAGGGTGGAAAAGAGAAAAAACTGACTCTGTTTTTACTGTTCTTAGAGGGAGATCACACATAAAGAAACTCTCCTTTCTTTCCAACTGGTGGGGTTCCTCAGTGTGATGGATGTCTCCAATTCCAAGCAATATTATAGCAAGTAGCTCAGCACCACTCTGCTCAGCAGTGGAGGCAAAGCAATGTATTTTCTACAACACTGCAGGGAAGCTGAGATTTTTCTTTTTATATATCATTTATAAATTGATACTGTAACTCTACCAAGCAGTAGCTTTTAAAACTTAATGAGGATGAAAAATCGTGTGTATGGTCATGGGTACACCTGTGTGTGTAAGTGTGTGTTTAACATTCGATGCTTCTGAGAAGTGACAAGAGCAACAATTCAAGCACTTGAATATGTTCTATTTTGGTGTTTGTTCTTACTCTTTTGCAAAAACAACTTATTTATATTGACAATAAAATATGCAGAACAAATGATAAAAAAACGTATCTTGTTTAAAATTGTAAGACACCACTGCACTATAAATATATAATATTTCAAGTACTCTGTCTATTGCCTAGAGTTGCCAGTTTAGCAGATAAAAATAGAAGACTCACAGTTAAATTTTAATTTCAGATAAATAATGAATATGTTTTAATATAAATATGTCCCAATTATTGCATGAGCATATTTATGCTATCAAAATATTCCTTTTTAACTGGAATTCAAATATAACTGATGATTTTATATTATATTGGCAACTGTAATATTATCTATCCCACATTTCATTCTCATAAAAAGTCATTTTGAGGAAAATATGAGTGGTTTCAATGTTTGTATATGATTACAGAACAAATGCTTAGATGGATTAAATTGATCCTTGACAATGGGAAAGCTGACGTTTTTTCCTGCTTCTTTATTTCACTAAAGTCAAGCAAGGAACAATGTTCCATAAAGGTCAATTGGAAACTATACCATCTGCTCTGGGTCCCTAGAATAAATCTCCTGCCGAGGCCCTGATACACATGAGCACATGTTATTTTCACAAAGACCAAAATCTTATATTATATTCTTGCTCAATCACTGCAATGGTGATGCTGGTGTAACAGCATCAGAAACAGTGTTTATGGCTGAATTGTGAACTTTATTATGCTGATTGCTGCCAATTCAGGAATAAAGATACTAGTAGGTTAAAACTACCTGAAATGAAATGTTGGAATCCATGTGTTCAGCATAGACAGGTAATACACCTGGATTATTTTTATCAGATCTCTTTACCTACTGCAGGTTCTGTGAGTGTTGGCTGTTGGAGTTTCCCAGCTGCCCCTTTCTGTAGGCACAAGTGGCAAACAAGGCCCGTGGGTGGAATCTGGCCCTGTACCTTGTTTCTACCCAGCAGCAGTGTCGAGCTCCTTGCCCCTAGTTAAGGAGTAGTTACATTTATACAGTCCTAAAATTACATTTGGCCCTTTGAAGACAACTGCGAGGCTGATGTGGCCTCCAGTGAAAATGAGTTTGACACCCCCTGCTGTATAGAATTGTCCCAGAAAAACAAAAATGTCTAGAAGGTTGTGGGTCTCCTACCACCTCCTGCTATACATAGCCAATGGATGCTTGATAGAAGGTTGTGAAATATCACAAGGTGAGACAAACCTGTGATGTAATTAATACTCCTGAGCTCTCTGTGAAATTAGTCTGAGTCTAAATTTTAGTTAAGATCATAAATTTGCTAGACATTTTTCCTTGCTCTGTTCTCACAGATTTTATCAGAGCATTGTCTCAATAAATAATGTACACATAAATTTCCATCTCAAATTATGTTTCTGGACATCTCAAACCAAGACATTATCCTGTTGTCATAAAGGAAAGTATTTATTAAAAAAAATAGGGAGTTTAAAAGATTATGTGTTGAATGTATAATAAAATCATATGAACAAATTATAAGTAACTCGTAATAACTACACATTTTCATTCCTCATGGCACAACACTGTAGCTTTTGGGGCCACAATACTCCCAGAATTACTACCTCTGTGACTGACCTGATAGCGTGAGAGTGGTAAGAGTTATAATGTGGCTGAAAGGCAAATCTAGACATCTTTATTTTCTTAAGGTGTTTCCTCCTTTGCCATATTTACTTACCAAAACAGTGCTAAACTTTCAAGTAGAGTTGTAATGAGTTGGTTTCTATATTGATAGAATCTTTTAAAGTGAAATGCCACAGTAATAGCATGTTATTATTTGCAATCCAAGGATAGGATAAGCCATGATCATAGAGTTAAATTTATTTTAGGAGTTACATGTTACAAGTAAATACAGTTTACTGGAGAATATGTAGGTATTTATAAGAACTGATTTCCCACAAGGTAGGGTAAGCGTATTGCATGCCCCATATATGAACTTCCCCTCTCTGATATACATCAAAAACAACTCAAAATACAGAATGCAGTGAGGAAAATCCCAACTCAAATCTAATGAATAATACGGTGTTGTTTCCTACTGTGAGATGAATTTATAGAAGTGGCATCGGTTCTTCTTCTGCCAATTTCATTAGTTATTTGGGATCTCGTAGTTCCATTAAAATTTGGTAATTTTTTATTTTATTTCTTTAAAAAGTGCCATTGAGATTTTAATGGGGATTGCATTAAATTTGTATATTGCTTTGAGCAATATGGCCATTTTAACTATGTTGATTCTTCTGATTCATTAATATACAGTATTTTTTTCATTTCTTATGTCTTTTTCAAACTCTTTTAATATTTATTTGTGGTATTCACTGTGTACGTTCTCCAAAACCTTTGTTAAATTTCTTTCAAGGTATTTTATTTTTTGGTACAATTGCAAAAAAGAAAAGTTTTTTTTCACTTCTCTTTGAAAAATCATTGTTAGTGTATATAATGCAATACATTTTTGTACATTGGTTTTGTGTCCTATAATTTTACTGTATTTGTTTATTGTTTCTAATAGTTTTTAGTGGAGTCTTTATGGTTTTCTATATAAAGAATCACATCATCTACAATAGCGGACAATTTTACATTTTCATCCCCAATTTGGATGCCTTTTATTTCTTTCTCTTGCCTGATTGTTCTGGCTACGATTATGTTAAATAATAGTGGTGAGGGTGGACATTCTTGAGTTGTTCCTGATCTTAGAGAAAAAGAGTGAAGCAGGAAGTGTCACACTCCTTCACTTCAAATTTTACTGCTAAGTGACAATAATCAAAACAGCATGGTATTGGCAGAAAAATAGACATACACTAATGAAACAGAATTGAGAGGCCACAAATAAAATCACATGTGCATGGGTAAAAAGTTTTTGACAAAGAAGCCAAAATATACAGTGGAGGAAAAAGCCTCTTCAATAATGATACTGTGAACATTTGAAAGCCACATGCAAAAGAATCAAACTAGTCTACTGTTTGTCCTCATGTACAGAAATTAATTCAAAATGGATCAAAACCAGCCGTGGCTGGTGTGGCTCAGTGGAGTGCGTACTGCCTGTGAACCAAAAGATCACTGGTTCAATTCACAGTCTAGGCACATGCCTGGGGTACAGGCTGTGTCCACATTTGGGGGCATGTGAGAGGCAACCATACATCAGTGTTTCTCTCCCTCTCTTTCTCCCTCCCTTCCCCTCTCTCTAAAAATCAATAAATCAATCAATATTTTTTAAATAGATCAGAACCTATATATTAATATAAGGACTGAAACAATAAATCACATGGAAGAAAACATAGTACTAAACTTATGGACCTTGCTCTTAGAGAGGATTTTATAAATTTGATATCAAAGCAAGGGAAGTAAAAACAAATATAAATTAATGGGACTATGTCAAACTAACCAACTAACAAAAAAACTTTTTTTTCAAAAAAACTTTTGTACAGAAAAAGACAACCAACCTAATGGGAGAAGATATTTGCGGACAACAGGTCTTACAAGGGGTTAATATCCAAAATATATAAAGAAATCATTCAACTCAACACCAAACAAACAATCCAATTAAAAAATGGGCAGATGATCTGAACAGATATTTCTCCCAAGAACACATACAAATGGTTAACAAATCTATGAAAAAATGCTCAATTTTACTAGCTTCTAGAGAAATGAAAGTCAAAACTGTAATGTGATATCATCTCATACCTGTTTGAATGGCTATTATCAACAAGACAAGTAATAACAAGTATTGAAGAGGCTGTGGAGAAAGAAAGAACCCTCATTCCCTGCTGGTGGAAAGATGAACTGGTATAGCTACCATGGAAAACAGAGTGGAGTTTCCTCAAAAAATTAAGAACAGTGTTACCATATGACCTAGAAATGCCTCTTCTGGGTATTTACCCTTAAAATTTTCAAGTCTTTCTTCACAAAGGCATATACACCCCTATTTTTATGGCAACATTATTCACAGTGGCCAAGGCATGGGAATAGCTGAAGTGTCCCTCAATAGATGATTAGATAAAGACAATGTGGTACATACATGTATATATGATGGAATACTACCCAGCCATAAGTAAAGATGAAACACTGTCATTTGCAACATGGGAGGATCTTGAGAACATCATGCTAAATATAATAAATCAGATAAAATGTAAAAAGTCATGTGATTTCACTCATACGTGGGATGTTAAACTGAAAGCAACAAAAGAACAAACAAGAAAACAAAAACTCACAGACAACAGTATTGTGGTTACTAGAGGGAAGAAGGGTTGAGGGTAAGTGAAGGGTAAAGGGAGTCAAATATATGGTGACAGAATATTTAACATTCTGTGAGAGCACACAATAACTATACAGTTGATGTATCATAGAAATGTACAACTAAAACCTATATAATTCTATTAACCAATATAACCCCAATAACTTTAATTTAAAAAGAAACAATATAGTGGCAAGGGAGGGAAATGCTATGTCCCTGCACATTAGAATTTGGCATAATAAGGGTCAAAATTATCGGATTAAATTAAATTTAATTTCTTAAATTTGTTTTCTTCCATGTAATTTATTGTTTCAGTTCTTAAACATTATGTACAGATGCTGATGAGTAAGTTTGTATAAGAGATTTGATAGGGGTTCAACAAAATAACTGCAGCAATTTTGAGAAAGAAGAACAAAGTATGAGGTATCACAATACCTGACATCAAAATACATTACAAGGCCACTGTAATCAAAACAGTCTGGTACTGACATAAGAACAGACACATAGATCAGTGCAATAGAGTAGAGAGCCCAGAAATAAACCTGTCTTTATGGTCAATTAAAATACAACAAAGGCAGTAGAAGCATAAAATGGAGTAAAAATAGCCTCTTCAACAAATGGTGTTAGGAGATCTGGACAGCTACATGCAAAAAAATGAAACTCAACCACCAACTTACATCATATTCAAAAATAAACTCAAAATGGATAAAAGACCTAAATATAACTCACGACACCATGAAGTACTAGAGGAGAACACAGGCACGGAATTCTCAGATATTCCACACAGCCATATTTTCACTGATATGTCCCCTAGAGCAAGAGACATAAAGGAAAGAATAAACAAATGGGACTCCATCAAAATAAAAAGCTTCTGCAAAGCTTAAGAAAACATCAGCAAAATGGAAAGAGAACCAACCATATGGGAAAATACATTTGCAAATGATACCTTGGACAATGGTTTGATCTCCAAAATATGTAAAGAACTCACAACTCTACTCCAGGAAGACAAAGAATCCAATTAAAAATGGGCAAAGGACCTGAACAGACACTTCTCCAAGGAGGACATACAGAGGGCCCAGAGACATATGAGAAGATGCTCAGCATCACTAGCCATCAGAGAGATGAAAATTAAAATCACAATGAGATACCACTTCACACCAGTCAGAATGACCATCATAAACAAATCCACAAACAAGTGTTGGAGATGTTGTGGAGAAAAGGGAGCCCTAGTGGACTTTTGGTGGGAATGCAGACTAGTGCAGCCACTGTGGATAGTAGTATGGAATTTCCTCAGAAAACTAAAAATGCAACTGCCTTTTGACCAGGCATTTCCACTGCTGGGTTACACCCTAAGAATCCTGCAACACCAATTCAAAAGAACCTATGCACTTCAATTTACAATAGTCAAAGTGCTAGAAGCAACATAAGTGCCCATCAGTAAATGAGTGGATAAAAAAACTGTGGTACATTTACACAATGGAATACTATGCTACAGAAATAAAGAAGGCACTCCTATCTTTTGCAACAGCATGGATGGAACTGGAGAACATTATGCTAAGTGAAATAAGCCAGGTGGAGAAAGACAAATACCGTAGGATCTCACCTATAAGTGGAACCTAATCAACAAAACAAACAAGCAAGGAAAATATAACCAGAGACATTGAAATAAAGAACAAACTGACAGTAACCAGAGGAAGTGGGGAGGGGTATAACAAGGGAAAGAAGGGGAGGGGTCAAGTTAAGGAAGATATATAAAGAACCCATGGGCAAAGCCAAAGGTGGGTAAGATTAAGGGTGGGAGGTGGGGGGAGGGGGGAGGAAAGTGACGACAGGAAAATGGAGACAATTGTACTTGACAACAATAAAAAAAGGGAAAATAGTAACAAAAAAAAAAAAAAAAAAGATTTGCCTGGCTGGTGCAGCTCAGTGGATTGAGCGCGGGCTGGGAACCAGAGGGTCCCGGTTCGATTCCCTGTCAGGGCACATGCCTGGGTTGCGGGCCAGGTCCCCATGAGGGCCATGTGAGGAGCAACCATACATTGCTGTTTCTCTCCCTCTCTGTCTCCCTCCCTTTCCCTCTCTCTAAAAATAAATAAATAAAATCTTAAAAAAAAAAAAAGATTTGACAATACATTGTTTCTTTCAATTGATACAGATGATATGTCCCATTTAATATTTTTTATGAAAATTTATGGAAGATATTGTTGTACTGACATTTTATATCAACATGTGTGTTTTTTATGGTTCACTTTTTGTTTGTTTTTAGTTTTTATATTTTAATTGTTTAATCTGTTACAGTTGTTCCCGCTTTTTCTCTCTTTCCCCACTTCCACCCAACCTCAGCCTCTGCCCTCCCAATATCAGTCCCCATATTATTGTTTGTGTCTATGGGTTGTGCATACATATTCTTGGTTAATCCCTTTACCACCTTTCATTCCATCCTCCCCCCTCCTTTCCCATAGCTGTCAGTCTGTTTTATGTATCTAAACTTCTGTTACTATTTTTGTTTGTTAGTTTATTATGTTCATTAGATTCCACATACAAGAGAGATGAGGTGGTATTTTTCTTTCACTGATTGGACTAATTCACTTAGCATGATTTCTCCAGGTTCATGTATGCTGTTGCAAAAGATGAGTTTCTTCTTTTTTACTATTGCATAGTATTCCATTGTGTAAATGTACCACAGCCTTTTGATTCATTCATATATTGATGGGCACTTAGGCTGTTTCCAAATCCTGACTATTGTAAATAGTGCTGCTATAAACATATCAGTACATAATTTTTGTCTTGGTATTTAGGGATCCTTGGGGTCTATTTCCACAACTGGGATTTCTGGGTCTAAAGGGAGTTTCATTTTTAATTTTTTAAGGTCACTGCCTCCTGTTTCCACAGTGGCTGCATCAGTCTGCATTCTTATCAATAGTGTAGTAGCATTCCCTTTTCTCCACATCCTTGTCAACACTTGTTAAAGTACATATTTTTATTCTGAAAACTTATTTGTATCTACATCAATAAATAGTTTATTTTAGTGCTCACTTTTTAATAATTTAATGTGGGACTCTGACAAAAAATGAAACCATCATAAACTAATTTATTTGAAGTATGTCTTACTTTGCTGAAAAAGAATGTTTAGTTATTACTATATGCAAGATACTGATATAATTTAAAGCCTATTTTGAAGATAGTTTTTGTGCCCATAAAAAGAAAACCACATGTGAGATAATATGCTAACAAAGGAAGTTTTCCTTGTTTGCTATCAGTTTTGTTTTGTTTGATTTTTACATTTAGCTAAGTTCTAAGCATTCAGAAAGTCATCTCTTTCCAGATTTTTGTGTTTCTACACAGATATATAAGTTTTAAAATAAAATGTTACTGATTTCTCAGTTGGATAAATATGACATATGAATGAGACTATAACTCCAAAAAAACATTTTTTCTTCAATATTTTCTAAAAAGAACATTGGAAATAAATTAAATCTTAAAAATAAAATAACTTTTTTATTCATTCGTTTTTAAAGACACCAATTCCGCTTAAGGTGATACTGCAATATATAAGAAGATAAAAGCTATAGATAACTCATAGCACCTTAGAGGAAACAGGGATAAAAGAGAAAAACACACACACAAAAAAAAGCCACACAGCAATACAAAGAGATAACATTCATGCTCAGTAATAGATGATTGGATTCTGAATTGTGTCTGTAAGCTCATTGTGATATGCTGTACAAATACATATTTGTATGCTGTTTCTTAAATTTTATTCTTAGAAAAACTGTGAACCTCTGGAAACTGGCAGTTCAACAGGGCAATTAACTTGTGCCAATATAACTAACTGAAGACAACATAGTGCCAATATGCACTTCAGTTAATTACTGCTGGCAAACCCACTTTGGCTAGACCATCACAAACCTGGACTAGCGAGACATATAGAGCCTTACCAGAACCAAATAATCAGTCTTTTCAGATTAACAACAGAGTATGGAATACAGTATGTAATTGTTTCATTCTGCCCAGGTAAGTTAACCATGGATATTCCTCTCCCCTGACAAACACATTCCTGGCCTCATCCAGGGTGCAGAAAAATTGTAGATAGGTTTTAGGGTTTGGAGACTGTGTGATGTGTTGCATGTACATATTGTATTTGTCATAGAAAACACAATAACTATGGGGCTACCAAGGCTGATTCTTCCAAAGAAAGCCTTCAATACAAGAAGCCTGTTGATGTTTAGCAACAACTAAAATCATCCAAAACTTATCCCAGCAGCCCTTCAAATCTGGTGCTTTTTAGACGAGTCCTCGAGTGTCTGGAGTACTCTAACAGAACAGTTTCCTCCTTCACGTCTCTCTCTCCCTCTCCTCATCCAATGGTATGTATTGTTTTTTTAGACAAGGAGGAAGGGGAGGGGGGAGAGAGAGAGAAATATTGATGGGGGAGAGAGAGAGAGATATCGTTGTGAGAGAGAAACATCCATTGGTTGCCTCCCACAGTGCCCCAATTTGGGATTGAACCCACAATCCTGCAACATTTTTGGTGTTACGGACAAGGCTCCAAACAACTGAGCCAACCAACCAGGGCCTTAATGTCTCTTGGTAAGATCTGCTTTGAACCACTCATTGTGTTAGGAATCTAAATGATTTTGAAAATAATTTTTAATCATCTCTTAAAAAATATGGGGAGTTCTATTATTTTTTTAAGTTTTCCTGTTGGGAGCTGCCTACACCCATTTCTTGGCAAGGCCAGAATGGGTGGGACGCCTCTGCAGGGCAGAAGCAACCATTGGCAGTCCTCCTGCAAGTCTCTCCCTTTACATGCTTGCTTTTGTTGAATAATGGTAGTAGGATTCTTAGATATTGGTACTTTGCTACTGAAGATTATCACAATTTCTTATGATGTTGCTTGAATGACTTACTGCCTGCAGACAGCAAAAAGCCCCTAACCTACCCTGGCTATTTTACCCCACATAAAGGGGTTAAGGAGAGGAATTAAACTTTAAGCAGGACAGCAGTCAAAGGCTGAAGAAGGTTGTTGCCCCTAGTAACGCCTCCTATAACAATTAACACTTGTAAGCTTAAGGTTTATTTATAGCCACAACCCCCCCCTTCCCCGCCCTGCCCCAGGATAGATATGTATGTCCTTGACTAAGAAACTGTCTGGCTCGGACTATCTGACTCTGAAAATAGCCGTTGTTCTCATAAGTAAAATCTGAAATGTTCTGTATTTTTTCTAAATTGTTCACATGTTAGTTTTTTCTGCCTTGATGAATTGTAACTTCCATCTATTTCTCACACTGATGGGAAATCCCTCCTTATAAAAATAAAGAGAATTTCTTTGTCGTTGTCAGTCTGTCCCAAGAGACCGGGCTGGCCTCCGGCACTCTAGAGAGGGTGTCTGGATTCGTTCCCCTGGTCCCCTGGCACTCCACTGAGGGTGCTGGGTCAAGTTCACCTTCGCCTCTACCTGTCTATCCTTTGGGGTTCCGGAGACCCGTGGAGGCTGGCTCTCTGCATTTTCCTTTGGGGAAAAATTACATATTCAATCACTTTTGTGTCAACAGCTCCCATAATAGAAAAATAAATTGCATGACTATACAATACTCCAGACCAAAAGAGCACAAATTCCAAATCTCCTATTTTCTTCAGACTACAACTTCACTCTCCAAATAAGATTTATGACTTCACTTGGAACTTGCATTACTGGCCAGTGAGGGAATTTTCCTTAGGAGGGGGAACATGTATCTAAGTCATGACAGAGTTCTGACATATTTTCTTCTAGAAAGGATAGGAAGATTGAGAGTTACTTTAAATACCCTTAAGACTCCTTTGATGGGAACCAGTGAAGCAAGCTTAAGGTAATGTCACTTTTGCCTGCTTTATCAGTGCGAAGATAAATTTCACCTTCTTCAGTATATCAACACTTTTAGTGATAGTGCAACAAATCGTCTCAAATAAAATTTTTTCATAGTGCTGTGCCAAAACTAATTGTTTTTCTGATATTATGAGATCTATATAAGATGTAAATTCTCTTAGTATGATTTAATTAATTCTATAAGAAGAAACAAACTTAAGGGTATTTAGGTTGCTTGATTTTTAACAAATTCTGTAGCTGAAAGAATACAAAGGTGGCTTCAAAATGAATTTGGCACTATCTGTTCTACAGCATATTCAGAAAACAGCACTTCGTATGCTGCTCCTGAGTTATCCCTGAATATGCTTCATGGTAATTACTTGTTTTAAATAAAAGATAGGAGTAAATGTCTTAGAAATAAAACTCAACAAAAGAAACAATCATTTTATCTTTTTCTGAATTTATTTTCTTTTGTCATGTGTCCTTATAATTCTGTTCTTTTCTTCTTTTTAACTGACTATGACAATGCTGCAGAATGTTAAAAAGGCATATCTTGGTTCAATGTCAGGTAATAATAACCTTCTCGAGAATGATCAACATAGAAGCCATTAATATTAGCCATTTTCAAATTGTCTGTTTTGACTTTGCTGGTGATAATCTAGTAAAATGTCACTGTAAAACTTTCTTTTAATATTCATTTACACAGCTCTTGCTGGTGTTCCTCAGTGGATTGAGTGCCAGCCTGTGAACCAAAGGGTCACTGGTTCGATTCCCAGTCAGGGCACATAACTGGGTTGCAGGCCTGGTCCCCAGGGACACATGACCAGGGGACACATGAGACTTAACCACACATTGGTGTTTCTCTCCCCCTTTTACCCTCCTTTCCCCTCTTTCTAAAAATAAATAAATAAAATCTTTTAAAAAATTAAAATATCCATGTACATAATTATATGAATATGCAAACTTCTCATGTTCCTAACACAGAACAAGAGATAATATAGCAAGGGTTTTACCTTGTATTGCACTCTTATCTATTTTAAAGTGTGTGGAAATTTCAAAGTAGTGGATTATCTTGCATATGCTATATCTAGCTCAATTTCAAAATCTTTGACAATGGCTAAATGTGGTTGAATAAGGAATATATAGTGCATTAACATTTGCTGTAAATGTTCTTGTTTTGTAACTTTAGTCATAATGGGCTTTTTCAAACACTGAATACATCTAAATAGCAATTATTTTCCTTCAGAGCAATTTAAATATATGCTTTCTGTTTCTCTTTTGTTTAAACAAAAAACTGGTCACCATCATGTATTTTTAACCCCTCCTCCACTATATTTGTGTTTGGTCTTTTTTTTATTTTTTATTTTTTATTTTTTATTTTTTATTTTTTATTTTTCCAGCAATAATATAACCTATCTTTTTTAAAAATAATTTTTATTTATTTTTAGAGAAAGGGAAGGTAGGGCGAGGGAGAGAGAGAAATATCAATGTGTGGTTTCCTCTCTTAGGCCCCCAAATGGGGACCTGTCCCACATCCCAGGCACATGACTTGAATGGTAATCTAACCGGTGACCCTTTGGTTTGCAGGCTCACACTCAATCTACTGTGCCATAGCAGCCAGGGCTATAACCATCTTGAAGGTCTCAAAATGGGTCAAGTATCACAATTTATATTAACAAGTATTTTTTCAAAGTAAAAGAGTTGCTCTCCACACCTCACTTTGAAACCCAATCTTATCACTTTGTAGAATGATTTGACCAAAACTTCAATGGCAGACACAGAGTATGGGGTTATAACATACTTCATAATGTAACATGTAATTTAAAATATAGACAAAATTAACCTCTTCTTCCCCACATATATCTTAAATTACTCTTGGTAACCCGATACTTCATTTCACTCTGATGTCTTTTTTTTCATTAGTCTCCCCAGCCACAATTAATAATAGACTTTCTGTGTTTCGGAGCTCCCTCTCCCACAATTTTCAGTAAAGTTTTCACTGCGTGCTTTATAAATCGGGATTCTGCTGGCACAACTCCATGCAGGTAGAGTAAAACAAAAGGTAATTTAGTTGGCACAGATTACTTGTAAATCTGGAAAACAGACCTATATTCAGGAAGAAAGAGATTCTTCTATACAACAAATGTTATGACTTCTCACCTTAGGTTTTGTTTTTTGGCTTCACTGGTCTGGTTGTTTGTTATAATAAGAGTTACTCTTTGTGTTAGGAAATATGACCTTTGGAAAGACAAACAAACCAGAGACATTTCTATATATAAAATTTAATGTTTAGTACTATGATAAATTAGTTACCTATAGGGACAAAAAATTAATATTGAATAAATTTTATTTAAAATCACTATATTTTAGTTTTCATTCTTAGGCCTTGAAAAAAAGCAGTTTATTATATTTTGAGATGTGATTTCCTTGATCATAAATAATCCTTTTACTTTCTTCTTTTCTTTAAAGTATATTTTATTGATTATGTTATTACAGTTGTCCCAATTTTTCCATCTTTGCCCCCTTCTGCCTGGTATTCCCTTCCCTCCAGCAATCCCCTCCTTAGTTCAAGTCCATGGGTTATGCATATAAGTTCTTTGGCTTCTATATTTCCTATGCTATTCTTAACTTCCCCCTATTTTGTTCTTACCAATTATGCTTCTTAATCCCTGCACCACTTCCCCATTCTCTCCCTTTCCCCTCCCAGCTGATAATCCTCCAAATGATCTCCATATCTATGGTTCTATTCCTGTTTTGGTCATTTGCTTAGTTTTTTGTTTGTTTGTTTGTTTAGATTTAGTTGTGAATTTGTTCCCTTTTTAATGTTTATACTTTTGATCGTTTTTCTTAAGTAAGCCTCTTTAACATTTTCTATAATAATGGTGTGGTGGCGATGAAGTCCTTTAGCTTTACCTTGTCTGGGAAGCACTTTATTTGTCCTTCCATTCTAAATGATAGCTCTGCTGGAGAGAATAATCTAAGTTGTAGGTCTTGCTTTTCATCACTTTGAATACTTCTTGCTAGTCCCTACTAGCCTCAAAGTTTCTTTTGAGAAATCCACCGATACTCTTATAGGAACTCCTTTGTAGGTGTTTTTCTCTTGCTGCTTTTAAGATTCTCTCTTTATTTTTAAACTTTTGCATTTTAAGTATGATATGTCTTGGTGTGTTTCTCTTTGAGTCCAAATTGTTTGTGACTCTGTGTGCTTTCTGGACTGTCTATTTCTTTCACCAAATTAAGGAAGTTTTTTTTCATTATTTTTTCAAATAAATTTTCAATTTCTTGTCCTTCCTTTTCTCCTCTGGTTACCCTATGATTCAGATGTTGGCACATTTGGAGATGTTCTAGAGGTTCCTCAGTCTATCCTTGTTTTATTTTGTTTTGTTTTCTTATTCTTTTTGTTCTGCTTGAATATTTATCTCTTCCCTATTTTCCCAATTATTGGTTTGAATCCCAGCTTCCTTCCCTTCTCTTTGGTTTTCTGTGGATTATTGTTTATTTGACTTAGTGTGACTTTCATTTCTTCCTTTACTTTTTTGTCATACCCAAGTAGTTCTCTGAGCATCCTGATAACCAGAATTTTGAACTCTGCATCTGACAGGTTAGCTATCTCCATTTTGCTTAGCTCTTTTTCTGGATTTTGTTCTATTCTTCATTTGGACCATTTTTCTTTGTCTCCTCAATTTAGCAGCCTTCCTGTGTTTGTTTCTGTGTATTAGGTAAAGCTGCTTTTACTCCATTTCTTAGAAGTGTGGCCTATGTAGAGAAGGCACCTGTGAATTGTGTGAGGCAGAGCATTATGTAATTGCCAGGGCAGGGTAACCCACTTCACCACTTTGTGGCTGTGTGGAAAGGGCTCTGAGAGGACACAATGGCACTGCCTGGTTTCTGGTGGTTCTCTCAGCTCTCACCCCATTTCCTGTTACTTCACCCCCTTCCTATGAGTAACTGGTATGCTTTCACCTGCTTCTCCAATGGTGAATCCCAGAGTGGGTGGGTTTGCAAAATTTCTAAGACTGTGCTGGCCCTTTAGGTGGTGAAAATCTGGCAATTTCTTCTGATTTCCCACTCTCTGCTGCTTATTACAGCCAGAGGTAATGCAGATATATCTTCTAGGTGCTAGAACCCTGGGATGGGGCTGGAATCCCTTGTTTCCTCGGGAGGCCCTCCCATCAATTCTGCAGCCGCTGCGGCCACCTTTTTGCAACACACTGCCTCTCTGCCCATCTCCATGACTCCACCCCTCCTACCTGTCTTGATGTATGTCTTCTTTAATCCCTTAGTTGTTAGACTACCATACAGTTCAATTTTTCACAGTTTTTGGTGTTACTAATTTTGAGACCTGGTTGCAATTCTTTCTATGGTTGTGCAAGGAGGCCAAGCATGTCCACCTAAACGTCCATCTTGACTATAAGTCTCTTATTTTCTTCTTTTTTTCAGAATTTTCAATAGTCATTACTTTGAAGAAGTGATTACTTAACAATTTTATGATTCTAGATAATGACAAGGTAATTAAAATTTCCCCAATGTGCAAGCGAGCATGTATAAATGGCCTGTTTTCTACTAGCATAGACAGATGCAACATCTCTCTATTTTATTCTCTCTCTGCCTCCATTATTTCTTAAACCCTTTTTGATGTTGTATACAACTATTAATATATTTTTATTTCATGCACACAAGTATATGAATTATATTTTAATTCATATGACTTATGCTAATTTAATTCATATGAATTATGAATTTTGTTTTATATTGTTTTCCTTCTTTTATTCTTTACTTGATAAAAGAATATGATGTACCATTTCTGAACCCATATGACTTCAGTAATTTCAACCTACAATATTAATAATAATATAAATATATTTGTAAATGTCATGACTAGATTGGTAGATTTCTCAGCTACAAACATGATCCTCTTAAACAGGTAGAGTAAATACTGACTGATTTAGCTTTAATTACCAATTTTCCAAATTGTGACAGGAATTCTTTTCATCCGCATGATAAAAACGTAACCCCCTGGGAATTTCCACGTCTCGAGCTCAGCTCCATGGAAATTAACACTCCCGTGCGGGCCTGCGTAAAAATCATGCTCTTGGAAAAAGGAATTCCTTTAAGGGAAATTGGATTAACTTACTTCCTAGGACTTGTTACTTGCTGGGACCCTTCCCCCCAGAACCAAGGGATTATGCTAATGGTTGCCCGGAACATCTTGCATTGCTAATGAATAGCCATTCCCATTTTGCTGTGTCCGGAGCTTCCCAATAAAAACCCGGCTAAGCCACGCTCGAGGCTTTTTTCCTGGGATGAGAGGAATCAAGCCACGTGGCCCCGGATTCCTTCCCACCGCGTGTCTCAGTGTGAGATTCTTTCACGCATTCAGTTACGGTCACCCACGGGTTTCGGCTGGGACGAAATCCCCACGACACCAAATAACACGTGGTGTCATAGGTACTTCAAGTAGTGTAAATAAGTCATTTCTAATAACATTTGCTTAATATTTTTTAATTAAGTAGAACCATTTAATGCTATAATATGGCTATTTTGAGTACAATGAAGTTTGCTTTTGAGATCTTTGCAAGCTCCTTTAGTCTCTGAGTATGTCCTTGTCACCTGGCACAGTAAGGTGCTGAAAGCTTACCTGGAGCTTTTATAATTCAGTATTTGTCTAAAACATTTAATTTTGCAACCTTGGATCTTTTTAATGGGAAATTATATAATGAACCAATATCTGGGAGCTACATATATTTATTGCTAATGGGATTTTTTTCTAACCTTGTAAATTAAAAAAAAATGTTTATAGAATATATAACATTGGTAAATTTATACATAGATAGATAGAAGCAAAAATTGTTATACAAAATAAAACTAAATGGGATATGCTTAAATTATTTGATTTGTCATGGTTTTAGTATCAGGGAAATGCTGTACTCCAAAAATTCTACAGGGAAAATAGATTTTACTGAATCTACTGAAATTATTAAACAAACAAGAAAATAACAAGAAGACAGTTTTCAATTAAAAAAATAATCAGATACAGCCCTGGCTGGAGTAGCTCAGTGGATTGAGCGCGGGCTGGGAACCAAAGTGTCCCGGTTCAATTCCCAGTCAGGGCACATGCCTGGGTTGCGGGCCAGGTCCCCAGTGAGGGCCATGTGAGAAGCAACCACACATTGCTGTTTCTCCCTCTCTTTCTCCCTCCCTTCTCCTCTCTCTAAAAATAAATAAATAAAATATTTTTAAAAATTTTAAAAAATCATCAGATATATACATTTAAAAAAACAGAATGTGTGGCTATACAGAAAAAAATAAGGGAAGGGAACAGAAACTGCCTTCAAAGTAGTCTAAATATGATAGGAAAAAAAATCTAAAAACTTTTCATTTTGATGAAATATTTAATCTGCATACCCAATAAGCTCAGCTGACTCCGTGTAGAATGTATATAAACATACCACAACCAAGCACATTATGGTAGACCAGTGGAAAGACAAACTAAATAAGCAATCTTAAAAGCAAGAAAAACACACACAAAAGGAACCAACATTTATGATGATTAAAAGCATTAATACATTTACTTAATGTGTCATTCAACATTATTCATGATGTATTTTAAATTATAATTAATATAGTAATACTAAAATACTATTGATAGACTATGATTTCTTTAAAACTTTTTTCCCTTATAACATACTTCATAGAGATATACAGAAAATCGGTACTGTTCTGAAGCCACTTGAAAAGATTTGTATGATTCTCTGTATGGTTAGGTTACCAATTTGAATACATAAATCAAATGTTAGCTTCAATTGCCAGTCACTAAACACTCTAGAGATCATTTAAGTATTCTAAGCATTCTAGAAAAATTCTAATTACTGCAAATATATCTTTTTTAGAAGTTGCTACTTTGCAAAATTAAAGAAACTAATCAAGATTGTCGTACTTATGGGTTGAAATTTTATTACACTTATTAAATGATTTCTGATTTAATAGTAACATAAATTCATACCTATTAAGTGATGCTACAGTTCCTTTTGTAAGAGAATGTTTTATTCAATACAGTAGAAGTCCAGCCATCATTTTTTTTTCTTTTTTCTGGCCAATGAACCAAATATGCTGTGTGCTTTCCTCAGTGTGCAAATCTGTTTTCTTTCTTTCTTTGTGGTTTTACTTTCTTTAACATCTTTTCCCCTCATAATAATGGCTTTTAATTTACAGATATTTTCAAAACACATTATTTTGAAAGGGTAGAGTAGATAATAGGTGCCAAATTGCAAATATACTATTGCTCTAGGCAGGTGGCACAAAGGAGAGTTGGGATCTGAATCAAGCACAAAGTTTATAATTTATTTTTGCATAGGAAAAATTGGAAAGTATGAAAAAGCTGAAATATTGCTCAATAAAATTCTAATTGATTTTTGATCTTCTATGCAGAATTTATGCCATTGGGTCTCTTCTAAAACATGAGCATATACATACATTTTAAATATTTTGGAAAATAAATAAGAAAAATTACAAAAAATATGCTAAAAAGAAATAAGACTTATGTTACTATTGTCTATATCTAGGTGTAGGATTTACTACCACTATTAAAAAATATATTTATAATTCTTTGTTTTTATAAAATTTTTTATGACAAAGTCACTTTGCCAGCAATGTTAAAATGCAAGGGTAATGAATGACCAATATAACTAAGATAACTGCCTATGTTAATTTAACAAAGGTTATTGCAATAGTAATTTAGAAAGAAGTAATAATGCAGAGTAACCCATTATGATTTTAAAAGGGAATTATGAAAGGGTGATAATTATTTTTTTTCTACTTAATATTTCTAACATTATTTTATTGTAAGCATATATTCCAAATACTGAGGCCAAACCAATTTTTCTTATAAGTACTGTATGATTTCTTTTAAAATGTATCATCTTATTTTTCCTTTTAATCACAAACTGAATATATTTCCAGCATCATATTTGCTATTAGAATCATAGAACAATAAAGTATATTACATTTTTTGAAATAATCATTTGAATGAAAAATTTTAATTGTTAACTACAAAGCCAAGTTTATTTTTGATTTTTGATATCTGAAAATATGATTTACAAAGTTATCTAGAAGGGTTGATGTGAATGATAGATAAATGATGGACTCTACATTGACCATGAAATCAACTTTCTTATGGATTATATGAGGAATACACTACATGCATATTCAGTGGGCTCATATAATAAGAAAACAAAGTAGCATCTCACACTGGTCACATATATTTTAGAACACATGAAAAGAGGAACATATTTACCACTTTTTAAAAAATATTTTATTTACTTATTTTTAGAGAGGGGGAAGGGAGGGAGAAAGAGAGGGAAACATCAATGTGTGTTGCCTCTCAGATGCCCCCTACTGGAGTCCTGGTCCACAACCCAGGTGTGTTCCCTGATTGGTAATTGAACCGGCGACCCTTTGGTTCATAAACCAGCACTCAATCCACTGAGCCACACCAACCATGGGCATGCTTACCACTTTTTAATGAATAAAATATTAGAATCAGCAAGATATGAAAGGCACCCTAAAGTGATTTGTTAATCTACATGGATTTAAAACAAACAGGGTCTCTTGATATTTCCACAACATAAGAGAAATATAACAAAATTCTTGTTTGTTTTTTATCACACAAAGTGATTTTCAGCTAAATATTTATACTTTCCTGGAGAAGTTTACCTTTTGAACTTCCATCAGACTCAAATATGAAAAATAGTATAAACACTCCTGATAGTCTATGATTCAAGAGAAGTGGTTAATTAGGCTTCCTATATGTGGGGCATTCCACTCATGTAGCAGAGACCCTTAACCAGAGCAAATCCTCTGTGCAAAGGCCCAACATTTCATTAATTTTGCATTATGAGAAAATAGCCAATATCTTCATAATGTTTAGAAGAGAATTAAAAACAAAATACATAGATAAATAGTATGTTTTTTCTCTTAAATTTGTAGTTTTCTTTCAGTCATCTTTGAAGTTATATTATTATTCTACCTATAGTTATTTTGTTAACTCGTTGA